>OV884005.1:35276065-35432451 GCA_930367185.1 Myathropa florea | reverse complement strand
GGGAAATAACTCCACTTTTTGCGAGGTGGATTTAGTTCCCATGCGAGGTGGGAAATAGTTTCACTTTTTGCGAAGTGGACTTGATTCCCATGCGAGGTTGGCAATAAGTACACTTTCTGCGAGGTGGACTTAACTCCACTTTTTGCGAGGTGGACTTAGTTCCCATGCGAGGTGGGAAATAACTCCACTTTTAGCGAAGTGGACTTGATTCCCATGCGAGGTGGGAAATAACTCCACTTTTTGCGAGGTGGACTTAGTTGCCATGCGAGGTGGGAAATAACTCCACTTTTTGCGAGGTGGCCTTAGTGCCCATGCGAGGTGGGAAATAACTTCACTTTTTGCGAGGTGGACTTAGTTCCCATGCGAGGTGGGAAATAGTTTCACTTTTTGCGAAGTGGACTTGATTCCCATGCGAGGTTGGCAATAAGTACACTTTCTGCGAGGTGGACTTAACTCCACTTTTTGCGAGGTGGACTTAGTTCCCATGCGAGGTGGGAAATAACTCCACTTTTATCGAAGTGGACTTGATTCCCATGCGAGGTGGGAAATAACTCCACTTTTTGCGAGGTGGACTTAGTTGCCATGCGAGGTGGGAAATAACTCCACTTTTTGCGAGGTGGCCTTAGTGCCCATGCGAGGTGGGAAATAACTCCACTTTTTGCGAGGTGGACTTAGTTCCCATGCGAGGTGGGAAATAACTCCACTTTTTGCGAGGTGGCCTTAGTGCCCATGCGAGGTGGGAAATAACTTCACTTTTTGCGAAGTGGACTTGATTAACATGCGAGGTGGGAAATAACTCCAGTTTTTGCGAGGTGGACTTAGTTCCCATGCGAGGTGGGAAATAACTCCACTTTTTGCGAGGTGGACTTAGTTCCCATGCGAGGTGGGAAATAGTTTCACTTTTTGCGAAGTGGACTTGATTCCCATGCGAGGTTGGCAATAAGTACACTTTCTGCGAGGTGGACTTAGTTCCCATGCGAGGTGGGAAATAACTCCACTTTTAGCGAAGGGGACTTGATTTCCATGCCAGGTGGGAAATAACTCCACTTTTAGCGAAGTGGACTCGATTCCCATGCGAGGTGGGAAATAACTCCACTTTTTGCGAGGTGGGAAATAACTCCACTTTTTGCGAGGTGGCCTTAGTGAACATGCGAGGTGGGAAATAACTTCACTTTTTGCGAAGTGGACTTGATTCCCATGCGAGGTGGGATATAACTTCACTTTTTGCGAAGTGGACTTGATTCCCATGCGAGGTGGGAAATAACTCCACTTTTTGCGAAGTGGACTTGATTCCCATGCGAGGTGGGATATAACTTCACTTTTTGCGAAGTGGACTTGATTCCCATGCGAGGTGGGAAATAACTCCACTTTTTGCGAAGTGGACTTGATTCCCATGCAAGGTGGGAAATAACTCCACTTTTAGCGAAGTGGACTTGATTCCCATGCGAGATGGGAAATAACTCCACTTTTTGCGAGGTGGCCTTAGTGCCCATGCGAGGTGGGAAATAACTTCACTTTTTGCGAAGTGGACTTGATTCCCATGCGAGGTGGGAAATAACTCCAGTTTTTGCGAGGTGGACTTAGTTCCCATGCGAGGTGGGAAATAACTCCACTTTTTGCGAGGTGGACTTAGTTCCCATGCGAGGTGGGAAATAGTTTCACTTTTTGCGAAGTGGACTTGATTCCCATGCGAGGTTGGCAATAAGTACACTTTCTGCGAGGTGGACTTAACTCCACTTTTTGCGAGGTGGACTTAGTTCCCATGCGAGGTGGGAAATAACTCCACTTTTAGCGAAGTGGACTTGATTCCAATGCGAGGTTGGCAATAAGTACACTTTCTGCGAGGTGGACTTAGTTCCCATGCGAGGTGGGAAATAACTCCACTTTTAGCGAAGGGGACTTGATTTCCATGCCAGGTGGGAAATAACTCCACTTTTAGCGAAGTGGACTCGATTCCCATGCGAGGTGGGAAATAACTCCACTTTTTGCGAGGTGGGAAATAACTCCACTTTTTGCGAGGTGGCCTTAGTGAACATGCGAGGTGGGAAATAACTTCACTTTTTGCGAAGTGGACTTGATTCCCATGCGAGGTGGGAAATAACTCCAGTTTTTGCGAGGTGAACTTAGTTCCCATGCGAGGTGGGAAATAACTCCACTTTTTGCGAGGTGGCCTTAGTTCCCATGCGAGGTGGGAAATAACTTCACTTTTTGCGAAGTGGACTTGATTCCCATGCGAGGTGGGAAATAACTCCACTTTTTGCGAGGTGGCCTTAGTTCCCATGCGAGGTGGGAAATAACTTCACTTTTTGCGAAGTGGACTTGATTCCCATGCGAGGTGGGAAATAACTCCACTTTTTGCGAGGTGGACTTAGTTCCCATGCGAGGTGGGAAATAACTCCACTTTTAGCGAAGTGGACTTGATTCCCATCCGAGGTGGGAAATAACTCCACTTTTTGCGAGTGGACTTGATTCCCATGCAAGGTGGGAAATAACTCCACTTTTAGCGAAGTGGACTTGATTTCCATGCGAGATGGGAAATAACTCCACTTTTTGCGAGGTGGACTTAGTTCCCATGCGAGGTGGGAAATAACTTCACTTTTTGCGAAGTGGACTTGATTCCCATGCGAGGTTGGCAATAAGTACACTTTCTGCGAGGTGGACTTAGTTCCCATGCGAGGTGGGAAATAACTCCACTTTTAGCGAAGTGGACTTGATTCCCATGCGAGGTGGGAAATAACTCCACTTTTTGCGAGGTGGACTTAGTTCCCATGCGAGGTGGGAAATAACTTCACTTTTTGCGAAGTGGACTTGATTCCCATGCGAGGTTGGCAATAAGTACACTTTCTGCGAGGTGGACTTAGTTCCCATGCGAGGTGGGAAATAACTCCACTTTTTGCGAAGTGGACTTGATTCCCATGCGAGGTGGGAAATAACTCCACTTTTAGCGAAGTGGACTTGATTCCCATGCGAGGTGGGAAATAACTCCACTTTTAGCGAAGTGGACTTGATTACCATGCGAGGTGGGAAATAACTCCACTTTTAGCGAAGGGGACTTGATTCCCATGCGAGGTGGGAAATAACTCCACTTTTAGCGAAGTGGACTTGATTACCATGCGAGGTGGGAAATAACTCCACTTTTTGCGAGGTGGACTTGATTCCCATGCGAGGTGGGAAATAACTCCACTTTTAGCGAAGTGTACTTGATTCCCATGCGAGGTTGGCAATAAGTCCACTTTCTGCGAGGTGGACTTAGTTCCCATGCGAGGTGGGAAATAACTCCACTTTTTGCGAGGTGGACTTGATTCCCATGCGAGGTGGGAAATAACTCCACTTTTAGCGAAGTGGACTTGATTACCATGCGAGGTTGGCAATAAGTACACTTTCTGCGAGGTGGACTTAGTTCCCATGCGAGGTGGGAAATAACTCCACTTTTAGCGAAGTGGACTTGATTCCCATGCGAGGTGGGAAATAACTCCACTTTTAGCGAAGTGGACTTGATTCCCATGCGAGGTGGGAAATAACTCCACTTTCTGCGAAGTGGACTTGATTCCCATGCGAGGTGAGAAATAACTCCACTTTTAGCGAAGTGGACTTGATTCCCATGCGAGGTGGGAAATAACTCCACTTTTAGCGAAGTGGACTTGATTCCCATGCGAGGTGGGAAATAACTCCACTTTTTGCGAGGTGGACTTAGTTCCCATGCGAGGTGGGAAATAACTCCACTTTTTGCGAAGTGGACTTGATTCCCATGCGAGGTGGGAAATAACTCCACTTTTTGCGAGTGGACTTGATTCCCATGCGAGGTGGGAAATAACTCCACTTTTTGCGAGTGGACTTGATTCCCATGCGAGGTGGGAAATAACTCCACTTTTTGCGAAGTGGACTTGATTCCCATGCGAGGTGGGAAATAACTCCACTTTTAGCGAAGTGGACTCGATTCCCATGCGAGGTGGGAAATAACTCCACTTTTTGCGAGGTGGACTTAGTTCAAATGCGAGGTGGGAAATAACTCCACTTTTAGCGAGGTGGACTTAGTTGCCATGCGAGGTGGGAAATAACTCCACTTTTTGCGAGGTGGCCTTAGTGCCCATGCGAGGTGGGAAATAACTTCACTTTTTGCGAGGTGGACTTAGTTCCCATGCGAGGTGGGAAATAGTTTCACTTTTTGCGAAGTGGACTTGATTCCCATGCGAGGTGGGAAATAACTCCACTTTTAGCGAAGTGGACTCGATTCCCATGCGAGGTGGGAAATAACTCCACTTTTAGCGAAGGGGACTTGATTTCCATGCCAGGTGGGAAATAACTCCACTTTTAGCGAAGTGGACTCGATTCCCATGCGAGGTGGGAAATAACTCCACTTTTTGCGAGGTGGGAAATAACTCCACTTTTTGCGAGGTGGCCTTAGTGAACATGCGAGGTGGGAAATAACTTCACTTTTTGCGAAGTGGACTTGATTCCCATGCGAGGTGGGAAATAACTCCAGTTTTTGCGAGGTGGACTTAGTTCCCATGCGAGGTGGGAAATAACTCCACTTTTTGCGAGGTGGCCTTAGTTCCCATGCGAGGTGGGAAATAACTTCACTTTTTGCGAAGTGGACTTGATTCCCATGCGAGGTGGGAAATAACTCCACTTTTTGCGAGGTGGACTTAGTTCCCATGCGAGGTGGGAAATAACTCCACTTTTAGCGAAGTGGACTTGATTCCCATCCGAGGTGGGAAATAACTCCACTTTTTGCGAGTGGACTTGATTCCCATGCAAGGTGGGAAATAACTCCACTTTTAGCGAAGTGGACTTGATTTCCATGCGAGATGGGAAATAACTCCACTTTTTGCGAGGTGGACTTAGTTCCCATGCGAGGTGGGAAATAACTTCACTTTTTGCGAAGTGGACTTGATTCCCATGCGAGGTTGGCAATAAGTACACTTTCTGCGAGGTGGACTTAGTTCCCATGCGAGGTGGGAAATAACTCCACTTTTAGCGAAGTGGACTTGATTCCCATGCGAGGTGGGAAATAACTCCACTCTTTGCGAGGTGGACTTAGTTCCCATGCGAGGTGGGAAATAACTTCACTTTTTGCGAAGTGGACTTGATTCCCATGCGAGGTTGGCAATAAGTACACTTTCTGCGAGGTGGACTTAGTTCCCATGCGAGGTGGGAAATAACTCCACTTTTTGCGAAGTGGACTTGATTCCCATGCGAGGTGGGAAATAACTCCACTTTTAGCGAAGTGGACTTGATTCCCATGCGAGGTGGGAAATAACTCCACTTTTAGCGAAGTGGACTTGATTGCCATGCGAGGTGGGAAATAACTCCACTTTTAGCGAAGGGGACTTGATTCCCATGCGAGGTGGGAAATAACTCCACTTTTAGCGAAGTGGACTTGATTACCATGCGAGGTGGGAAATAACTCCACTTTTTGCGAGGTGGACTTGATTCCCATGCGAGGTGGGAAATAACTCCACTTTTAGCGAAGTGGACTTGATTACCATGCGAGGTGGGAAATAACTCCACTTTTTGCGAGGTGGACTTAGTTCCCATGCGAGGTGGGAAATAACTCCACTTTTTGCGAGGTGGACTTGATTCCCATGCGAGGTGGGAAATAACTCCACTTTTAGCGAAGTGGACTTGATTACCATGCGAGGTTGGCAATAAGTACACTTTCTGCGAGGTGGACTTAGTTCCCATGCGAGGTGGGAAATAACTCCACTTTTAGCGAAGTGGACTTGATTCCCATGCGAGGTGGGAAATAACTCCACTTTTAGCGAAGTGGACTTGATTCCCATGCGAGGTGGGAAATAACTCCACTTTCTGCGAAGTGGACTTGATTCCCATGCGAGGTGAGAAATAACTCCACTTTTAGCGAAGTGGACTTGATTCCCATGCGAGGTGGGAAATAACTCCACTTTTAGCGAAGTGGACTTGATTCCCATGCGAGTTGGGAAATAACTCCACTTTTTGCGAGGTGGACTTAGTTCCCATGCGAGGTGGGAAATAACTCCACTTTTTGCGAAGTGGACTTGATTCCCATGCGAGGTGGGAAATAACTCCACTTTTTGCGAGTGGACTTGATTCCCATGCGAGGTGGGAAATAACTCCACTTTTTGCGAGTGGACTTGATTCCCATGCGAGGTGGGAAATAACTCCACTTTTAGCGAAGTGGACTTGATTCCCATGCGAGGTGGGAAATAACTCCACTTTTAGCGAAGTGGACTCGATTCCCATGCGAGGTGGGAAATAACTCCACTTTTTGCGAGGTGGACTTAGTTCAAATGCGAGGTGGGAAATAACTCCACTTTTTGCGAAGTGGACTTGATTCCCATGCGAGGTGGGAAATAACTCCACTTTTAGCGAAGTGGACTTGATTCCCATGCGAGGTGGGAAATAACTCCACTTTTTCGAGGTGGACTTAGTTCCCATGCGAGGTGGGAAATAACTCCACTTTTAGCGAAGTGGACTTGATTCCCATGCGAGGTTTGAAATAACTCCACTTTTAGCGAAGTGGACTTGATTCCCATGCGAGGTGGGAAATAACTCCACTTTTAGCGAAGTGGACTTGATTCCCATGCGAGGTGGGAAATAACTCCACTTTTAGCGAAGTGGACTTGATTCCCATGCGAGGTTGGCAATAAGTACACTTTCTCCGAGGTGGACTTAACTCCACTTTTTGCGAGGTGGACTTAGTTCCCATGCGAGGTGGGAAATAACTCCACTTTTTGCGAAGTGGACTTGATTCCCATGCGAGGTGGGAAATAACTCCACTTTTTGCGAGGTGGACTTAGTCCCCATGCGAGGTGGGAAATAACTCCACTTTTAGCGAAGTGGACTCGATTCCCATGCGAGGTGGGAAATAACTCCACTTTTAGCGAAGTGGACTTGATTCCCATGCGAGGTGGGAAATAACTCCACTTTTAGCGAAGTGGACTTGATTCCCATGCGAGGTGAGAAATAACTCCACTTTTAGCGAAGTGGACTTGATTCCCATGCGAGGTGGGAAATAACTCCACTTTTTGCGAGGTGGACTTAGTTCCCATGCGAGGTGGGAAATAACTCCACTTTTTGCGAAGTGGACTTGATTCCCATGCGAGGTAGGAAATAACTCCACTTTTTGCGAGGTGGACTTGATTACCATGCGAGGTGGGAAATAACTTCACTTTTTCCGAGTGGACTTGATTCCCATGCGAGGTGGGAAATAACTCCACTTTTAGCGAAGTGGACTTGATTCCCATGCAAGGTGGGAAATAACTCCACTTTTTGCGAAGTGGACTTGATTCCCATGCAAGGTGGGAAATAACTCCACTTTTCGCGAAGTGGTTTTAATTCCCATGCGAGGTGGGAAATAACTCCACTTTTAGCGTGGGAAATAACTTTACTTTTTGCGAAGTGGACTTGATTCCCATGCGAGGTGGGAAATAACTCCACTTTTAGCGAAGTGGACTTGATTACCATGCGAGGTGGGAAATAACTCCACTTTTAGCGAAGGGGACTTGATTCCCATGCGAGGTGGGAAATAACTCCACTTTTAGCGAAGTGGACTTGATTACCATGCGAGGTGGGAAATAACTCCACTTTTTGCGAGGTGGACTTAGTTCCCATGCGAGGTGGGAAATAACTCCACTTTTTGCGAGGTGGACTTGATTCCCATGCGAGGTGGGAAATAACTCCACTTTTAGCGAAGTGGACTTGATTCCCATGCGAGGTTGGCAATAAGTACACTTTCTGCGAGGTGGACTTAGTTCCCATGCGAGGTGGGAAATAACTCCACTTTTTGCGAAGTGGACTTGATTCCCATGCGAGGTGGGAAATAACTCCACTTTTTGCGAGGTGGACTTAGTTCCCATGCGAGGTGGGAAATAACTCCACTTTTTGCGAGGTGGACTTGATTCCCATGCGAGGTGGGAAATAACTCCACTTTTAGCGAAGTGGACTTGATTCCCATGCGAGGTGGGAAACAACTCCACTTTTTGCGAAGTGGACTTGATTCCCATGCGAGGTGGGAAATAACTCCACTTTTTGCGAAGTGGACTTGATTCCCATGCGAGGTGGGAAATAACTCCACTTTTAGCTAAGTGGACTTGATTCCCATGCGAGGTGGGAAATAACTCCACTTTTTGCGAAGTGGACTTGATTCCCATGCGAGGTGGGAAATAACTCCACTCTTTGCGAGGTGGACTTAGTTCCCATGCGAGGTGGGAAATAACTTCACTTTTTGCGAAGTGGACTTGATTCCCATGCGAGGTTGGCAATAAGTACACTTTCTGCGAGGTGGACTTAGTTCCCATGCGAGGTGGGAAATAACTCCACTTTTTGCGAAGTGGACTTGATTCCCATGCGAGGTGGGAAATAACTCCACTTTTAGCGAAGTGGACTTGATTCCCATGCGAGGTGGGAAATAACTCCACTTTTAGCGAAGTGGACTTGATTACCATGCGAGGTGGGAAATAACTCCACTTTTAGCGAAGGGGACTTGATTCCCATGCGAGGTGGGAAATAACTCCACTTTTAGCGAAGTGGACTTGATTACCATGCGAGGTGGGAAATAACTCCACTTTTTGCGAGGTGGACTTGATTCCCATGCGAGGTGGGAAATAACTCCACTTTTAGCGAAGTGGACTTGATTCCCATGCGAGGTTGGCAATAAGTACACTTTCTGCGAGGTGGACTTAGTTCCCATGCGAGGTGGGAAATAACTCCACTTTTTGCGAGGTGGACTTGATTCCCATGCGAGGTGGGAAATAACTCCACTTTTAGCGAAGTGGACTTGATTACCATGCGAGGTTGGCAATAAGTACACTTTCTGCGAGGTGGACTTAGTTCCCATGCGAGGTGGGAAATAACTCCACTTTTAGCGAAGTGGACTTGATTCCCATGCGAGGTGGGAAATAACTCCACTTTTAGCGAAGTGGACTTGATTCCCATGCGAGGTGGGAAATAACTCCACTTTCTGCGAAGTGGACTTGATTCCCATGCGAGGTGAGAAATAACTCCACTTTTAGCGAAGTGGACTTGATTCCCATGCGAGGTGGGAAATAACTCCACTTTTAGCGAAGTGGACTTGATTCCCATGCGAGGTGGGAAATAACTCCACTTTTTGCGAGGTGGACTTAGTTCCCATGCGAGGTGGGAAATAACTCCACTTTTTGCGAAGTGGACTTGATTCCCATGCGAGGTGGGAAATAACTCCACTTTTTGCGAAGTGGACTTGATTCCCATGCGAGGTGGGAAATAACTCCACTTTTTGCGAGTGGACTTGATTCCCATGCGAGGTGGGAAATAACTCCACTTTTAGCGAAGTGGACTTGATTCCCATGCGAGGTGGGAAATAACTCCACTTTTAGCGAAGTGGACTCGATTCCCATGCGAGGTGGGAAATAACTCCACTTTTTGCGAGGTGGACTTAGTTCAAATGCGAGGTGGGAAATAACTCCACTTTTAGCGAGGTGGACTTAGTTGCCATGCGAGGTGGGAAATAACTCCACTTTTTGCGAGGTGGCCTTAGTGCCCATGCGAGGTGGGAAATAACTTCACTTTTTGCGAGGTGGACTTAGTTCCCATGCGAGGTGGGAAATAGTTTCACTTTTTGCGAAGTGGACTTGATTCCCATGCGAGGTGGGAAATAACTCCACTTTTAGCGAAGTGGACTCGATTCCCATGCGAGGTGGGAAATAACTCCACTTTTAGCGAAGGGGACTTGATTTCCATGCCAGGTGGGAAATAACTCCACTTTTAGCGAAGTGGACTCGATTCCCATGCGAGGTGGGAAATAACTCCACTTTTTGCGAGGTGGGAAATAACTCCACTTTTTGCGAGGTGGCCTTAGTGAACATGCGAGGTGGGAAATAACTTCACTTTTTGCGAAGTGGACTTGATTCCCATGCGAGGTGGGAAATAACTCCAGTTTTTGCGAGGTGGACTTAGTTCCCATGCGAGGTGGGAAATAACTCCACTTTTTGCGAGGTGGCCTTAGTTCCCATGCGAGGTGGGAAATAACTTCACTTTTTGCGAAGTGGACTTGATTCCCATGCGAGGTGGGAAATAACTCCACTTTTTGCGAGGTGGCCTTAGTTCCCATGCGAGGTGGGAAATAACTTCACTTTTTGCGAAGTGGACTTGATTCCCATGCGAGGTGGGAAATAACTCCACTTTTTGCGAGGTGGACTTAGTTCCCATGCGAGGTGGGAAATAACTCCACTTTTAGCGAAGTGGACTTGATTCCCATCCGAGGTGGGAAATAACTCCACTTTTTGCGAGTGGACTTGATTCCCATGCAAGGTGGGAAATAACTCCACTTTTAGCGAAGTGGACTTGATTTCCATGCGAGATGGGAAATAACTCCACTTTTTGCGAGGTGGACTTAGTTCCCATGCGAGGTGGGAAATAACTTCACTTTTTGCGAAGTGGACTTGATTCCCATGCGAGGTGGGAAATAACTCCACTTTTTGCGAGTGGACTTGATTCCCATGCGAGGTGGGAAATAACTCCACTTTCTGCGAAGTGGACTTGATTCCCATGCGAGGTGAGAAATAACTCCACTTTTAGCGAAGTGGACTTGATTCCCATGCGAGGTGGGAAATAACTCCACTTTTAGCGAAGTGGACTTGATTCCCATGCGAGGTGGGAAATAACTCCACTTTTAGCGAAGTGGACTTGATTCCCATGCGAGGTGGGAAATAACTCCACTTTCTGCGAAGTGGACTTGATTCCCATGCGAGGTGAGAAATAACTCCACTTTTAGCGAAGTGGACTTGATTCCCATGCGAGGTGGGAAATAACTCCACTTTTAGCGAAGTGGACTTGATTCCCATGCGAGGTGGGAAATAACTCCACTTTTTGCGAGGTGGACTTAGTTCCCATGCGAGGTGGGAAATAACTCCACTTTTTGCGAAGTGGACTTGATTCCCATGCGAGGTGGGAAATAACTCCACTTTTTGCGAGGGGACTTGATTCCCATGCGAGGTGGGAAATAACTCCACTTTTTGCGAGTGGACTTGATTCCCATGCGAGGTGGGAAATAACTCCACTTTTAGCGAAGTGGACTTGATTCCCATGCGAGGTGGGAAATAACTCCACTTTTAGCGAAGTGGACTCGATTCCCATGCGAGGTGGGAAATAACTCCACTTTTTGCGAGGTGGACTTAGTTCAAATGCGAGGTGGGAAATAACTCCACTTTTAGCGAGGTGGACTTAGTTGCCATGCGAGGTGGGAAATAACTCCACTTTTTGCGAGGTGGCCTTAGTGCCCATGCGAGGTGGGAAATAACTTCACTTTTTGCGAGGTGGACTTAGTTCCCATGCGAGGTGGGAAATAGTTTCACTTTTTGCGAAGTGGACTTGATTCCCATGCGAGGTGGGAAATAACTCCACTTTTAGCGAAGTGGACTCGATTCCCATGCGAGGTGGGAAATAACTCCACTTTTAGCGAAGGGGACTTGATTTCCATGCCAGGTGGGAAATAACTCCACTTTTAGCGAAGTGGACTCGATTCCCATGCGAGGTGGGAAATAACTCCACTTTTTGCGAGGTGGGAAATAACTCCACTTTTTGCGAGGTGGCCTTAGTGAACATGCGAGGTGGGAAATAACTTCACTTTTTGCGAAGTGGACTTGATTCCCATGCGAGGTGGGAAATAACTCCAGTTTTTGCGAGGTGGACTTAGTTCCCATGCGAGGTGGGAAATAACTCCACTTTTTGCGAGGTGGCCTTAGTTCCCATGCGAGGTGGGAAATAACTTCACTTTTTGCGAAGTGGACTTGATTCCCATGCGAGGTGGGAAATAACTCCACTTTTTGCGAGGTGGCCTTAGTTCCCATGCGAGGTGGGAAATAACTCCACTTTTTGCGAAGTGGACTTGATTCCCATGCGAGGTGGGAAATAACTCCACTTTTTGCGAGGTGGACTTAGTTCCCATGCGAGGTGGGAAATAACTCCACTTTTAGCGAAGTGGACTTGATTCCCATCCGAGGTGGGAAATAACTCCACTTTTTGCGAGTGGACTTGATTCCCATGCAAGGTGGGAAATAACTCCACTTTTAGCGAAGTGGACTTGATTCCCATGCGAGATGGGAAATAACTCCACTTTTTGCGAGGTGGACTTAGTTCCCATGCGAGGTGGGAAATAACTTCACTTTTTGCGAAGTGGACTTGATTCCCATGCGAGGTTGGCAATAAGTACACTTTCTGCGAGGTGGACTTAGTTCCCATGCGAGGTGGGAAATAACTCCACTTTTAGCGAAGTGGACTTGATTCCCATGCGAGGTGGGAAATAACTCCACTTTTTGCGAGGTGGACTTAGTTCCCATGCGAGGTGGGAAATAACTTCACTTTTTGCGAAGTGGACTTGATTCCCATGCGAGGTTGGCAATAAGTACACTTTCTGCGAGGTGGACTTAGTTCCCATGCGAGGTGGGAAATAACTCCACTTTTTGCGAAGTGGACTTGATTCCCATGCGAGGTGGGAAATAACTCCACTTTTAGCGAAGTGGACTTGATTCCCATGCGAGGTGGGAAATAACTCCACTTTTAGCGAAGTGGACTTGATTACCATGCGAGGTGGGAAATAACTCCACTTTTAGCGAAGGGGACTTGATTCCCATGCGAGGTGGGAAATAACTCCACTTTTAGCGAAGTGGACTTGATTACCATGCGAGGTGGGAAATAACTCCACTTTTTGCGAGGTGGACTTGATTCCCATGCGAGGTGGGAAATAACTCCACTTTTAGCGAAGTGGACTTGATTACCATGCGAGGTGGGAAATAACTCCACTTTTTGCGAGGTGGACTTAGTTCCCATGCGAGGTGGGAAATAACTCCACTTTTTGCGAGGTGGACTTGATTCCCATGCGAGGTGGGAAATAACTCCACTTTTAGCGAAGTGGACTTGATTACCATGCGAGGTTGGCAATAAGTACACTTTCTGCGAGGTGGACTTAGTTCCCATGCGAGGTGGGAAATAACTCCACTTTTAGCGAAGTGGACTTGATTCCCATGCGAGGTGGGAAATAACTCCACTTTCTGCGAAGTGGACTTGATTCCCATGCGAGGTGAGAAATAACTCCACTTTTAGCGAAGTGGACTTGATTCCCATGCGAGGTGGGAAATAACTCCACTTTTAGCGAAGTGGACTTGATTCCCATGCGAGGTGGGAAATAACTCCACTTTTTGCGAGGTGGACTTAGTTCCCATGCGAGGTGGGAAATAACTCCACTTTTTGCGAAGTGGACTTGATTCCCATGCGAGGTGGGAAATAACTCCACTTTTTGCGAGTGGACTTGATTCCCATGCGAGGTGGGAAATAACTCCACTTTTTGCGAGTGGACTTGATTCCCATGCGAGGTGGGAAATAACTCCACTTTTAGCGAAGTGGACTTGATTCCCATGCGAGGTGGGAAATAACTCCACTTTTAGCGAAGTGGACTCGATTCCCATGCGAGGTGGGAAATAACTCCACTTTTTGCGAGGTGGACTTAGTTCAAATGCGAGGTGGGAAATAACTCCACTTTTAGCGAAGTGGACTTGATTCCCATGCGAGGTGGGAAATAACTCCACTTTTAGCGAAGTGGACTTGATTCCCATGCGAGGTGGGAAATAACTCCACTTTTTCGAGGTGGACTTAGTTCCCATGCGAGGTGGGAAATAACTCCACTTTTAGCGAAGTGGACTTGATTCCCATGCGAGGTTTGAAATAACTCCACTTTTAGCGAAGTGGACTTGATTCCCATGCGAGGTGGGAAATAACTCCACTTTTAGCGAAGTGGACTTGATTCCCATGCGAGGTGGGAAATAACTCCACTTTTAGCGAAGTGGACTTGATTCCCATGCGAGGTTGGCAATAAGTACACTTTCTCCGAGGTGGACTTAACTCCACTTTTTGCGAGGTGGACTTAGTTCCCATGCGAGGTGGGAAATAACTCCACTTTTTGCGAAGTGGACTTGATTCCCATGCGAGGTGGGAAATAACTCCACTTTTTGCGAGGTGGACTTAGTCCCCATGCGAGGTGGGAAATAACTCCACTTTTAGCGAAGTGGACTCGATTCCCATGCGAGGTGGGAAATAACTCCACTTTTAGCGAAGTGGACTTGATTCCCATGCGAGGTGGGAAATAACTCCACTTTTAGCGAAGTGGACTTGATTCCCATGCGAGGTGAGAAATAACTCCACTTTTAGCGAAGTGGACTTGATTCCCATGCGAGGTGGGAAATAACTCCACTTTTTGCGAGGTGGACTTAGTTCCCATGCGAGGTGGGAAATAACTCCACTTTTTGCGAAGTGGACTTGATTCCCATGCGAGGTAGGAAATAACTCCACTTTTTGCGAGGTGGACTTGATTACCATGCGAGGTGGGAAATAACTTCACTTTTTCCGAGTGGACTTGATTCCCATGCGAGGTGGGAAATAACTCCACTTTTAGCGAAGTGGACTTGATTCCCATGCAAGGTGGGAAATAACTCCACTTTTTGCGAAGTGGACTTGATTCCCATGCAAGGTGGGAAATAACTCCACTTTTCGCGAAGTGGTTTTGATTCCCATGCGATGTGGGAAATAACTCCACTTTTAGCGTGGGAAATAACTTTACTTTTTGCGAAGTGGACTTGATTCCCATGCGAGGTGGGAAATAACTCCACTTTTAGCGAAGTGGACTTGATTACCATGCGAGGTGGGAAATAACTCCACTTTTAGCGAAGGGGACTTGATTCCCATGCGAGGTGGGAAATAACTCCACTTTTAGCGAAGTGGACTTGATTACCATGCGAGGTGGGAAATAACTCCACTTTTTGCGAGGTGGACTTAGTTCCCATGCGAGGTGGGAAATAACTCCACTTTTTGCGAGGTGGACTTGATTCCCATGCGAGGTGGGAAATAACTCCACTTTTAGCGAAGTGGACTTGATTCCCATGCGAGGTTGGCAATAAGTACACTTTCTGCGAGGTGGACTTAGTTCCCATGGGAGGTGGGAAATAACTCCACTTTTTGCGAAGTGGACTTGATTCCCATGCGAGGTGGGAAATAACTCCACTTTTTGCGAGGTGGACTTAGTTCCCATGCGAGGTGGGAAATAACTCCACTTTTTGCGAGGTGGACTTGATTCCCATGCGAGGTGGGAAATAACTCCACTTTTAGCGAAGTGGACTTGATTACCATGCGAGGTTGGCAATAAGTACACTTTCTGCGAGGTGGACTTAGTTCCCATGCGAGGTGGGAAATAACTCCACTTTTAGCGAAGTGGACTTGATTCCCATGCGAGGTGGGAAATAACTCCACTTTCTGCGAAGTGGACTTGATTCCCATGCGAGGTCGGAAATAACTCCACTTTTAGCGAAGTGGACTTGATTCCCATGCGAGGTGGGAAATAACTCCACTTTTTGCGAGGTGGACTTAGTTCCCATGCGAGGTGGGAAATAACTCCACTTTTTGCGAAGTGGAATTGATTCCAATGCGAGGTGGGAAATAACTCCACTTTTTGCGAGTGGACTTGATTCCCATGCGAGGTGGGAAATAACTTCACTTTTTGCGAGTGGACTTGATTCCCATGCGAGGTGGGAAATAACTCCACTTTTAGCGAAGTGGACTTGATTCCCATGCGAGGTGGGAAATAACTCCACTTTTAGCGAAGTGGACTTGATTCCCATGCAAGGTGGGAAATAACTCCACTTTTTGCGAAGTGGACTTAATTCCCGTGCGAGGTGGGAAATAACTCCAATTTTAGCGAAGTGGACTTGATTCCCATGCGAGGTGGGAAATAACTCCACTTTTTGCGAGGTGGACTTAGTTCCCATGCGAGGTGGGAAATAACTCCACTTTTTGCGAAGTGGACTTGATTCCCATGCGAGGTGGGAAATAACTCCACTTTTTGCGAGGTGGCCTTAGTTCCCATGCGAGGTGGGAAATAACTTCACTTTTTGCGAGTGGACTTGATTCCCATGCGAGGTGGGAAATAACTCCACTTTTAGCGAAGTGGACTTGATTCCCATGCGAGGTGGGAAATAACTCCACTTTTAGCGAAGTGGACTTGATTCCCATGCGAGGTGGGAAACAACTCCACTTTTTGCGAAGTGGACTTAATTTCCATGCGAGGTGGGAAATAACTCCACATTTTGCGAGTGGACTTGATTCCCATGCGAGGTGGGAAATAACTCCACTTTTTGCGAGTGGACTTGATTCCCATGCGAGGTGGGAAACAACTCCACTTTTAGCGAAGTGGACTTGATTCCCATGCAAGGTGGGAAATATCTCCACTTTTTGGGAAGTGGACTTAATTCCCGTGCGAGGTGGGAAATAACTCCACTTTTTGCGAAGTGGACTTGATTCCCATGCGAGGTGGGAAATAACTCCACTTTTAGCTAAGTGGACTTGATTCCCATGCGTGGTGGGAAATAACTCCACTTTTAGCGAAGTGGACTTGATTCCCATGCGAGGTGGGAAACAACTCCACTTTTTGCGAAGTGGACTTGATTCCCATGCGAGGTGGGAAATAACTCCACTTTTTGCGAAGTGGACTTGATTCCCATGCGAGGTTGGCAATAAGTACACTTTCTGCGAGGTGGACTTAGCTCCCATGCGAGGTGGATTTTCAATGTAGGGGTTTAACATTATGAGTTATTTTTGAAACGGAATTGACTACATCGAGATATTGTGATTCTCAATTAGATTAAAAATGTAGACTTTATAGGTATGGGAAATAAATATATCAGATCCAAAAAAGCATCAGTTTAACTAAACGACTATACTACCCTCTGGCAGACCTTTCTTCTCCAGTTACCATTTGCATACCACTCATACATACCACCGTACATACGTATGAGGGAGTAAGCATAATTGACTAAAAAAAGGTACATACCGGTCGTTGTACCATCAGAGTTTTTATCCTTTTGTTTAGCGGGCGGCCTCTGTCCGAGGGTTACATTGTAATAACAAGCAAATGGAATGAACGAACAAGAAATTACAAGAGAAGAACAGGGCAGTAAAATCAAAATCGATTCGTGAACGTGAATGTACAATGTAACAGAGAGCAAGATTGTGCGGTTTTCATTGTTCATGCTTTTTTTTTCCTCTAAAAAATCGATTTCCCCTCAATAATAAAAGCGCGCAACCGAAGGCAATTTATCTATGCATCCAGTATACAACAAATGAATTTATGGAATTCAATTAGACTTGCCTCCTTCGGCAGATTTGAATTAATTAATGGAGGGCGCAAATGAAGCCGTTCAATGCAGTTCGGAAGCTAAGGTGCCTGCTGGAAAACTGAAAAAACGAACTAACGTTTTTGTAATTGATGATAATTTCATGGGCCCATGTGTTTGTAAGGGTTATGTTACACATTGTTCTCCGTCGGGGTACACAACCTGGCCGAAACCAAATCTCAAACAATTTGTATCCCGGCGAGCATACTGCTGGGGTGTCTTTTTTTTTTGCGAGCCATTTGCAAACAAAAAAAGGAACTCAAATGTGAAAAAGGCTTTGCGAAACAAAACGAATGAAAAGAAAGAAAATAATCATGGAATCTGTGGCACTTGTGGACGACCACATGGGCAACGGGCAAATGAAAATTTAATGTTTTGACAAATGGACGCACCAACTGTTTCCATTCCGAAAGTTAATGCGAACGAAAAAAGGACCAAAGAATATATTTGGTTGTCATTTTATAAAAATGATTGAATATGTACGTACATGTGTGCACTCCCATGCATTTTGGATGTGAACTTACAGCGGTGCCATAACCGCAAAACAGACACATACAATTTTCTGTAATCCGATTACTTTGTTGACGAAAAGTCTTAAATCTGAATTGATTGAAAAGGAATAATCTGCACCAGGAAACTAAAAAAGGTTCAGTCGAAAAAACTGCAATTATTGGTTGGACTGCATGCGCTTCTGTGGGAAAAAATGAAAAACCGGATGTTAGACGATTGCCGGTATGGAATGTCACAGCGGCAACTCTAATTGGAAAATCAATGACAACTCTTTGCAGTGAGTGTCAAAATATTTTGCCAAAATTCCCTTGGAAACTTTTGAGTTTTCCGTCAAAACTTGTGGTTTGCCATACGTTTCATGCATTCTGAGACATAGTCAAACAAGCATCACAGCCAGCCAACTGGATGTCATAGTCAAGTTAATTGTTAAGGAAGAGGGGATAGATTAAGCCTGTTGAAAGGGACTGAATGGCGCAGTTGGTTAAGTGCCTGCCCTAAGTTATAGGGGTCTCAGGTTCGAATCGAAGGACGCTTGTATGCGGTTTTCCCAATCTGGTCCAGTCACCATTTGCCGTTGGGATCAAATTAACGGCGCCATCACTGGAGCGGTCGATCAGTGCAGTCTGACAGACACGGTAAACTGCCGACATGCGTATTTTGAAGATTTGAAAATGCATTCTTTTAGACCTCAGTCTAAGCTGCCCATGGTAGGCAGACATTATTGTAGCTTCATGCCACAATAAGCTAAAGTAACGTTGGCCCCGTATGTGAAGAAGGATGATTCCGGAGACGCTACAATCACGAACTGTGTGCGGTCTACCTCCAGACTAATATAATAATAATAATGGCAGCGCTACAATCCGAGGTGGACCTGGGTCTAGCGTCTTACCAACAACTCGAGTTGTGCGTGCTATTATTCTCTTACGAGTGGAGGGGACCTACAGTTTAATGCCGACTCCGCACGGTGAGATTGAGAAGCTTTTTCTAGACAGTTATACTCTTTGAGCATTTTCAGTGATTCGAAAGAGGTGGAGCCGTGAAAAAATGTTTGATGTTTTTTTTGAGATTTGAACCTTAGACCTCGAGTCGACACAACTACTCTCTACGCCACGGCGCCCACTGGCTAGTGACAAAAATTAAGCACGATAGACTCCGGTGGGCAGGACACCTACATAGCTCGCATGAGCGAAGAGGAACCGTCCCGAAAAGTCCTCTGTAGCTCATTTTATGGTAGACGACAGTGTGGTAGACCATGTTTATGCTGGAGAGTTGACGTAGACTAGGACGCCCGAAGTCTTGGGGTGCGCTGCTGAATGGCGTGTCGACGTGCGATGTGTGTGGTTGGAGGGAATTGTTGATGGAGACCAGGACCCGATCCCGATTTTCGCGCCGATGATGGTGATTCCACAATCACGACGAACGATACTTGTGCACGGAAATAATTTGAAAAAAAAAAATATATATGTATATACAGTCAGCGTCAAAAGTGAGTGAAAATTCAGTCATCTGCTGAAGGCCTATCCACTAAATTAAATAGCTTATTTTGAAGTATGATTTCAGAGCTTTTATTTGAGGCATCAATGTCAGACGTAGACCATTCCAGTTAATTTTAATTTAGAGAAATACCTTTCAGCTAATGACTGTTTACTCACTTTTGACGCTGACTGTATTTGTCGAGGGAATTCCAAATCAATTCCATGTTAAGGTATTGCCAAGAATCGAAATTTTCGTGTTTGGGAGAAAAATCTGTTGAAGCAAATAGCAACAAATAGCAGCCTTACTCCCCCAGACATTTCAAGTGATATGAAAACTTTCACACCTCCACCAATTGTTCCTCTCTGGTATGCGCATCGCCTGAATGAGTTAGTGGAATGCTAATATAATCTGAGCCGTCTACCCAAATTGCTTAGGGTAGGAAAAAAAATCATTTTCATTTCCATATCAAATTTAATGGCCTCAATTGCCTACCACTTCGTGCATCTCGAGTAGAGTTGGCAAGCCAAATGGATAATTTCCGCCCGCTCCGCCTTCACATGCATGTGTGTGTACCCCAATTATAGAGAATTATATACACTTACGTACGTATGATAGTGTAGCCGTTTTCGTGAAGGATAAATTGATGACGTTTTCTAAATCTCCGAAGAAATAGAGCAAACCAAAGGAAGTGAGAAAATAAGTTTGGTGAGAATGCCATTCGATAGGAATCTTTGCACCGTCCCTGAAATGAAGTAAGGGGAAATCGACCCCAACAACTTCACCACACCAATAACAAAAATCAGCAAAGGAATTGAAAACGCTGAGGAAAAACTAAATGTAATGAAATTTTCTCATTTAGCGGCAAATATGCACTTGTTCACTTCGCAAGAGGTCGTTATGCCAAACCCGGAATAGGTAGTTACGAATTTAATTAATTAAGCTGAGATAGTTATACGGTGCCAGCAATGTTCCCCAAAAATGAAACCTTTTCCATGCTTCTTTTGCATTTACATGTGAATCTGCACATCCACAGTTATTTAACTTTCACTGCCGCTGGGGCGGGTTCAAATTAGAGAAGAAGAAGAATCTGTGCCCACACCTTGTTGCACATCAAACGATGTAACATATTCTTGGAAAGATTTCAAAAATTCCTTTCGGATTCGGTTAGACAACATGCAGAATGCGGGTTACGAATTGGGTGAGCTTGTCAAAATTGTGGCGCTGACAATTTTTGGTGAGATTTGCTGCAAAAAGGACATTTCAACGAGTCCTTGATTGGGATTTCGATAAGAAAATGTTGGCATTTTACCATGCACGTGTGAGGAAATTAATTTTTGAAGGACTTGCAACGAAGCGAACGAATTAGTCATGAAAATACAGATTTCTTCTTTGGAATACTCTGAGTCACAGGTATGTGATAATAGGATTAAAAAGGACGTCAGGGAACGTGAGTAGCGAACTTCATATGAAAGTGATGAATTTTCTAAAATCTCTAGAGTGCTTTCCAACCACGCCGTTCGGAGGCGGCATTAAACTGCAAGTCCCCTCCTCTCGTGAGAGAACAATAGCACAAGCAATAGCCGAAGCCCACATCGGACTGTAGCGCAGGCATTATTTTTTTTTAAATAAGTTGGCTTTAGTGGGCTTAGCTCCGGCCCGAAGAGTCTTCGACTCTGAGTCTGTGGGACAGTGCAATAGAGGACGTCCAGGTGCAAGGTGGCGCACACAAGTCGAGGGGGACCTCGGCTGGCTTGGTGTGCGAAACTGGAGACAGCTGGCGAAAGATCTGCTTACTCAGAGTACACAGACGAGTACTCAGAACTCTTGTCGGCGTTATAACAGGACGCTGTAACATTAGCCCTAGGATCTAGTCCCCATACAACGAATCCTGCAGAGTTTGTCGAAATAAGCACGAGGAGGAGACTGTAGATATGTGATAGGGTGCCCCTGCGACTGATATCGCGGCTCACTTAGACCAGCAGTTGGGTCCAATGTTCTCGGGGTATGGGGTGTACCCCGTGAAATCGGCGGACAGACTCTAAAAAAGTCGCTGTGGATGATACCTAGCCTCCTGGCATGGGTGCCTATCGGACAATGTCTGGTGAAGACTCCCACCACCATTCGAATGTCCATGCGACCTGTTCGGCACCATAGGCCATCCCGAGAGGCATGTTGGGTGTGGCCCACCTCGGACTATTGCGCCACCTCGGACTATAGCGCCCTAAAACGAAGAAGATAGAGAAGTTGGCTTTAAACTCAAGAAAATATTTTCTGTATGCATTTGAGGCATAAAAGACTTGGCTTCAATTCAAGAAAATTTTTTTTATCAATTCTGAAACCTCCGGACATACCAGAGGTAGACGTCAAGAAAATCTGGATTTTCATCCAGAAAACAAGATCAAGAGTAGCGGTTGGTAGCCCGCTCAGAGGCAACACAATGAATCCTTTGGGTCCAAGTGTATCCTTCACTTTTGAGGGAAGCCATCATACTAATCCACAACCTCCGAACGCGGTTTCAATTAATTGTAATGCTCTCTTCTGAGGTGCCGAAAAATTCAAAGACTACATCCGCTTGCCAAGCCTGCTACAAGCAAAAGGTACCTAGACTTTGTTACATACTCAAGCGACTGGATGGCGCAGTTGGTTAAGTGCCTCACCCAAATTCGAGGGGTCCCAGGTTCGAATCCCAGTGAAGTCGAATCTGGTCCAGTCACCATTTGCCGTTGGGATCAAATTACCGCCACTGGAGTAGGTTGCTACCTGGCAGTACAATGGACCAGTTTTGAGTCTGAGTGCTCCAGTAGTGTTTCAAAAATCCTCCGAAAAAAAAGTTACATACTCTTGGAAATAAAAGCATCCATTTTCGTATCAACAGGCTTAGGTTAGGTTAGGTTAAAGGGCTGCTAGTGAATTCACCAGCACACTTAGACCATGTTGGTCCATTGTGATATCCACAGTCAGACTACACTGTTCGACCGCTCCAGTGATAGCGCCGTTAATTTGGTCCCAATGGCAAATGGTTAACTTAACCAACTGCGCTATCCAGTCGTACTCTGCACCCGTTTAGATTTATTTATTCACAACATTAATTTGCCAAGTCTTGTCTATTGACCCTTATCAATGCAGCAAAGTTTTCATTGTCTTCTTGTTATTGGTGCAAAGCATTATCAGCTGCATTTAGCTACTTGGTATTTCAAATGCCTACTATGCAAATTCATTCATTTACATTAATCTCCGTCATCACAATAAGGACTTATTGTTCCCCTTAAACTAGAAGTCTCCTTCAGCCATGAACAACTTTATTATGAACAAAGGGGCGATGATGATGATGATGCGAGTATTCGATGATTGGCTCAGATTGTTTGTCGTCTTACTTCGTTTTAATTAAAATGTAAACTCATCGGTCTGCCTAATCGTTCAGTCATTAATCTAATGCATAAATGATGTTACCCTACCGAAAATTAGCTAACAAGGCACTAAAACCAACGGCACCTCTCCGTTGTGCCTGTGAGTTGAACAGCAGGACGACAGCTCTACTCAACCAGAGACAATCTCCTTTCTGCAATCAATAATTCTCAACCCACAACCCTCATTTGTATGCAGATACGCACATTGTGCACGGAGGGATATCAATTGGCCCCACACAGAGGGGCTGGCAAACTTACACACTGAACCCGGCTACCAATACGATAATTAAACCATGGTCAGTCCATTTAATATGGAATCACCGCAAACGTCATTCTCGCCCCTCTTTATCTATCCAAGAAATTCATGTTTTAATGATATACATCTCCAGGAGTCTAAACTCAGCGAGACCGAAATATTTGCAGGAGCACGATGGGAAGGGAGTGGCTTTATTTATTTACACTATTAGTCATGTGGAGTTCTTGTGCACCAACAAATAAACCGGCTCCTTCGTCTCGTCGCTGACCGCACACCATAATCTAAGCACTAAGTATATTTTCGGCAATTCATAATACATGCAAAGGGCGATAAGCTAACCAGGAATGTGGAATTATCTTTCGGCAAACAATGGCGAAAATGCTTCATGTCCTCGGTTTGGATTTGGGGTCTGGTCCTGTCACCTGAATTTCGTTTGTTTAGTTTTTACAGCAGGGATTTATGTTTTAAACGCTGAAGTAATTGATTGTCAGTTACTCTGTGAGAAAATACTAAAAGAAGATTTGAATGCTTGGAACTGATTTCGATGGAATGTCATTTGTTCTTTGTTTTGACTGGAAAGAGATCTTAATACTGACCTCTTGTACGTCGTTCTCTCATTGGTGCAGTGTAGGCGTATACCGTAGCGTCGTGTTGTTCTATGGTTTCTAGCACTCCGGTTGTCTTTGCAAATGTGAAAATTTTGTAGAGATCTTCATTCTCGGAGCTTCCAATATTTTATTCTTCAAATGATACAGGCTACGGCAGTAACAGATGAAGTTAGGAGTATGCCCTTGAACCTCTTTCTCACCACAGTCAAATTAAAATGTTCTTCATTAAGCACTTCCTATCTTTAAATTTAAATAGAACAAAGTGTGTGTAAGTTATCATCAATATTTTTTCATTCATTTAAAAGGTCTTTTGATGCCATTGTGTATGGAAAATAACTTCTTTCCAATGACCGCCGCGGCTTCTCTGGTGACGCGCATTCGAAATGTCCAATTTTCCATTACTCTGGCGCATAAATCAGGGTGAATTTGACCGATGGCATGGGTTACGTTGGCGATTAGGTTAGTCCTGCGATTTCAGAAAACCCCATAAGAAAAAATCGAATGGGGTCAAATCGCACGATCTCGGTGCCCAGTTCACATCACCTCCACGTGGGACGACCATGCCCTCGAATCGTTCGTGCAGTTTCAATGTGGCGTGAGCTCTGTAGCATCGTCCTTTTGAAACCACAAGTCCTTTGTGTCGATATCATCTAATTCAGACCAAAAGATGTTGGTAATCATTGACCTATAGCGCTCGCCGTTGACGGTGGTGGGCTGGCCAGCGTCGTTCTCAAACAAATATGTATCGATGATACCGCCAGCCCAAAATGCATACTAAATAGTGATTTTGTCGGCATGCATTTGATGCTCTTAGATCTCATGTGGATTGGTATCGTCCCAAATTCGACAATTTTGTTTGTTGACGTACCCAATCATTCAGAAATGGGCCTCATCGCTGAAGATGATTTTTCGATGAAAATTAGGATCAGTTTCCAACAGCTCCAGAGCTCATTGTCTATTCGTCGTTTACCTTCAGCTCTTGGGTGAGTTGAATTTTGTACGTGTGCAGGCCCAATTCACGACGCAAAATTCACCAATTTGTTGTCTGCGAAAGGCGGGGTTCTTGTGAGCGACTCGAAATGGACTGGCTCGGATTCTCCTCCACACCTTCAGGGGCAGCGGCGATGTTTTCGTCAGATCTTGCGTTTCGTCGACGTACGGCTATTGGTTAATCGCTTACAGAAAACAGGGTGTCTTCGACTCTGAGCCTGTGGGACAATGCAGCAGAGGAGGTCCAGGGGGACCTCGGCCGGCTTGATGTGCAAGTCTGAAGACCGCTGGGGAGAGATCGTGTCGGCTGGAGAGGTATGTTGGGTGAGGCACGGGCCCCCCTCGGACTGTAGTGTCTTAGAAGAAGAACCAGTGGACTCAAATTTATCCATTACATAGCGAGTAGTTCTCACGGTAGGACGATTATAGCGACCGTAAAATGGGCGAAGCTAGTACGATCTTCGAAAATTGTGCACACCAAGTTGGTTGAGGTCCCTCTCTACTTGGGTGCGCCACCTTAGACGTGAACGTCCTCTATTGCGCTGTCTCACTGGTTCAGAGTCAGTGATTCTTTGGGTCGGAGCTAAGTCGTCCACACGCTCTACATGGCCTAGCAATTGTTGACGTTCCGTAGACGCCTGAATAGACTCATATCGCTGTACAGCCCATATTTATTTTTTTTTCGCAGATTTTTTGAAACACTTCTGGAACGCTTAGACTCAAAACTGGTCCATTGTACTGCAAGGTAGCAACCTACTCCAGTGCCGTTAATTTGATCCGAACGGCAAATGGTGACTGGACCAGATTCGATTTCACTGGGACTCGAACCTGAACCTGGGGCCCCTCTAACTTGGGGCAGGCACTTAACTAACTGCTCCATCCAGCCATATGTTAGGTTGGGTTAGATTAAAGAAGGGGAATGTAATGGTAGAGACATCACTTCCACTCGGAGGCCGTAAGGTCCACTGTGACTCGCTTGAACTTTTGAGGTACACAAATTTTACAAACCTATCGTATTATGTGGGCGCCGTGGAGTAGTGGGTAGGTGCGTCGAATCCTACGCTCGATGTCTCGGTTCAATTCCAGAAAAAAAAATCAAACACTTCTTTTTCCAGTCGTTCTACAACCCATATAGTTCGTGGTTGAATCTTCTTCTCAAAATACCATCAACGGAAACGAGGTGAAATATTAAACGCAGAACTTTTCTCTCGAGAAGACCAAAGTCTTCTTTATCCGCTCTTGTGATTGTCCATGTCTCCCCGCCGTAAAACCGAATTGTGATGATCAGTGTCTTATACAAAGTCAACCTGGTCCTTCAACAGAGGGCTCTACTATTCAATGGCCTCTTGAGCCAAAACAACGTTTGGCGAGTGTTATTCTAACACGATGGAATTTTTTTATGTCTATTACATGCAAGTTTTCTTCTTATTTCTCTTATAATAATAACAATGCCGGCGCTACAGTCCGAGGTGGACCTGGGCCTAGCTTCTCTTATTCCTCTTATTAAGTCCAAAAATATGGCGGAATATTCAGTAAATGTTGTAATATGTCTGAGTGATACACAATGACGTTAAGTCAGTCGTTCATTTTCTTCTTCACACATCGCTTCATATTAGACTTCTTCATCCGAATGGAAAGCAAACTCTGTTTTTATCACTTCAGAGTAATTCATCAAACATAAGACTCCTCATAGGAGGCACCTTTGCATAACATGCATATGCACAAATATGAAAAAATTCGCGGACAAAAAAGGTTTGCTGAATTTTGCTTTTGTCTCACTGTTCGTGGCCAAGATAAATGCGGAATCTATCAGCTGGAGATTGATTTCATAGCTCCTGCTGAAAACGATTTCGCTAATGTGTTCAGCCATTAGAAAGATTTTTCTACTACAATAATTCATCCCACGTACTTTTTTGTAGTCCTCATTCGGGGGCGTGTCCAATAAGTGTACATGTATTATCGTTCAATCATTTGGAACCTGAAACCCACGTCTGTGACTAATTACTTCCTAAAATAATACTAATAATCCCAAGTTATTTCGGGAAATTAAGCCAACAGTTTCCACAACCCACAGCATATGTGCTGTGCTGCACTGCGCTGTGCTGTGCGGTGCTCGAGCCGTAGGAAGCACATCCCCCATATCGTATTTTCTTCCAATAATTTCACGCTTCATTAGATGCACAATACAATTAGTATTAGGGGTGCTGGTTGCACAAACTATTAATTGAATATAAAATTATGTTCGATATACGATTAAATCAGTTAATATGAGCCTTGTAGTAGTCACAGTGTCAATGCCTGGACTGAACGTTCAGGGAGGTGGTCCTTTCAATATCAATACAGATACCAGGAGAATAGCATCCTTGTCGACTTAATGACAGTCATTATTGAAATTGTATTCCGGACCAATTGTCCCTATAATACGCATTTATCTTCACGAATATATTATGTGAAGTGAGATGCTTACTATTCCCTGCACCGTACGTTTGACAGCTATTTGATTATTCCTAGTACGAGCGTAGATGAATAACGCAGTGATGCTTATTCAATTCCCTGCTCAGGTAAGCCGAAAATCACTTTACAAATTAGGGACAAGCACTTAATGGTGTGAGTGGGTATTAACATTTGATCTGGCTGCTTGTACATAAGTATGACTGGTAATGTGTACATGCGAGTATGTGCACGCCTAATAATGCTTTATTCAAAAGTTAAAGCATTTGTTTAAAGGGAAGACATATGGAAGGCTTAATTTTCTCTTGGGTGCGTTTAAACACAAGGTTTCGGTTTCATATTCTGAATTATCAAATTGTTTGTGAAACCTGTGCAAGACTAATGAACTTAAAGTTTTGTTAACTGAGCCCATCATCACCATATTTCTTTAACTACGAACTGGATATAAGGCAGCACCAAATCTATTCCATTTTTACTATTTTTCTCCCTGCTCCTGCTTACACTGTTGGCTTGTGGTTTTTTTTAGGTGAATTTTTGACACACTACTGGAACACTCAGACTCAAAACTGGTCCACTGTACTGCCAGGTAGCAATCTACTCCAGTGCCGTTAATTTGATCCCAACGGCAAATGGTGACTGGACCAGATTCGATTTCACTGGGATTCGAACCTGAACCTGAGACCCCTCTAACTTGAGGCAGGCACTTAACCAACTGCTCCATCCAGCCATATGTTAGGTTGGGTTAGATTAAAGAAGGGGAATGTAATGGTAGAGACATCACTTCCACTCGGAGGCCGTAAGGTCCACTGTGAATCGCTTGAACTTTTGAGGTACACAAATTTTACAAACCTATCGTATTATGTGGGCGCCGTGGAGTAGTGGGTAGGTGCGTCGAATCCTACGCTCGATGTCTCGGTTCAATTCCAGAAAAAAAAATCAAACACTTCTTTTTCACGGCTCCACTTCTGTCGAGTCACAGACAATGCTCAAAGAGTATAACTGTCTAAAAAAAAGCTTCTCAATCTCGCCGTTCGGAGTCGACATTAAACTGTAGGCCCCCTCCATTCGTGAGAGAACAAAAGCACGCACAACACGAGTGGTTGCTGAGATGCTAGGCCCAGGTCCACCTCGGACTGTGGCGCCATTATTATTATTATTACATCCTATCATGTGATGGCCGATACCGCGCCGTACTCCTTATAAATCTTAGGAGATCCAGTATGCCTGCGTTCGGTACGTTCGCAGTCTCTGTGAAGAATCTTTGGCCTAGCGAAGCAGTAGCACAGCAGAATTTGGATCGTTTCGGTCTCTTCCTGGTCACCAGAGCTCTTGCAGAGATCGTTGGACTCCACATTCCATTTTCGAAGCATACTTCCAATTGGGCAATGCCCTGTGAATACTCCGACGAGAACGCGGATCGCGTACCGATCCAACACCAGGAGCTTCTTTCTTTCTCTGGCCACGAGCCCTCTCTCGGAAGACCAAGTTGATTCTGTATAAGACCTTGATCATTCCAGTTCTGCTTTACGGCACAATATCCCAACCGGGTGACGTACAAGGTGGCGCACACATGTCGAGGGGGACCTCGGCCGGCTTGGTGTGCGAAACTGGCGACAGCTGGCGAGATATCGTGCTGGCTGGAGAGGCATTTTGGGTGAGGCCCAGATCCACCTCGGACTGTAGCGCTCTAAGAAGAAGCCGGTCGAGGTCCCCCTCAACTTGTCCTTTATCCAATAAGAAATTGGATCCCAAATCCCCAAGTGGAAGAACAGCGTCTTGGTCTTTTCGAGAAAAAAGTTCTCCGAGCGATCTTTGGTCCTGTTTGCGTTGATGGCATTTGGAGGAGAAGGTTCAACCACGAAATGTATGGGCTGTACAGCGACATGAGTCTAGCCAGGCATCTACGGATCGAAAGCCTAAGATGGCTAGGCCATGTAGAGCGTATGGATAACTTAGCTCTGTTGCCAATTTTAGACCCTCGTCTAGTCAATTCGTCTGCTCTCTCGTTCCCTGTGATGAAGCTGTGGCCCGCGATCCAGCAGAGCTTGACTTTGTGATGACTGATGTCACTCAGTGAGTCGCGGCAATTCATAACAGCCTTTCATTGACTCCCAAGATGCTTAGACTGTTGATTTGCACTCTGCTTGTCTTCCAAACAGTATTGCGCCCTCACGGTTTTCTACAATGAACTGCTTCGTGAAGTTGTCGTTCTCTAGCATCTTAACCCCTGTCAGAAAAAAGCCACATTGCTTGTCAGTCGGGCGAGGTGTGGAGGATTGCGAACAAGCTTCAGTCGTTGTTGCAAGCTTGTACCAGGATGCTTTTGACGAGTTATCATACCTGTTCGGGAACAAAACTACGACCGTATGCCCACATAAGAAAATATACGAAATTTCAACAACTTCTTCATCTGTCGTGAACAGAGTTTCAAAATTTAATTCTCCATGTTACCCACGTCCATCATCTTAATCTTAGGAAGTGCATTCTTCTCTTACACCTCTCCGCAAACACAAAAGCAATTATGTCCATATTTATCTTCTGCTTGCACAGCAGACACGAATGTATAGACCAAGAAAATCATTTAAGATCAAATGAACCAGAAATCATTACGTCGGTACACAAAGATTCATCTTCAATTTTTCGCGAAGGAAGACCGGATTGTATTGCCACAGAAATACTCGTATATACGAGTATACAAAAATCACTTTCAAGAATCTTTTATCGATTTGATGAATACCTTTGCGAGGAGAAATGTACATAACTCAACCTTACACCACAACAGTTGATTTACACATTTTTATGCTCCGCTTCACTCCCATTTATGATCTCTCTTTTTCCTTACAAAATGAGTTTGTTGAACGATTTTTTGAATCAGAGTCTTAAGATGAGAAATGTTTGGCGGTGTGTGTAGCTTTTTATGTGATTTTATGTACACCGTGCAGAAGTAAAATTTGTAGCGAATATTTCCGTTTGCATTTCGAACTTTTGACTCTATTGAATGCCACTTGAACGAGTTATTTATTGAAGGACGTTTCAGGCTGAATTTCGCAAAGCAAGTGGTTCATTTCGCAAATGATTATGTATGCATGTTCATGCTTTCCTTTAAGAGCCCATTCGTTAGAAATTGGGGGATAATGTATAATTGGACTGAAAAAGCAACTGCTCTGATCTGAGGGGAACACCTCAGAAATGCATGTAAATCAGCGAAGCCTTTTGAAATCAAAAGCAAATAAATATTAATGTATGTATGTATGATTCACAGTCCACTTCCCTGCTTTTAAATAAAAACACTTTGCCTCTTTAATATTATTAATTAATTTCATTTAATTCACGATACACAATCCTTGGCACGTTTGGTGACGACTGTTGCCACTTAGGATGACTATGATTGACTGTGTCATTTGTTCGTTCGCTTCGTCTGTCATGTTCCTGGTTTGTCCCGTCGTTTGTTAGTGTGTGTGTGTTTGAGTGGATGCACGTTAGATCGCTTGTTCTGTCGCGCGATCAATGCCGCACTGGTGCGTGTTTGTGTTTTATGTACTTCTCTGTTCTCTATATTGCCTACTGTTTGGTTCATTATTCGGTGTGTAAATTAAATACTTATTTATTAGATGTTCTTAAAAAAAACAATTTTTATTTAACCGAAGTCTGTTTGGGCAGAGTTACCCCTTACACGTTAATACTTCGAATCACTACAATTTTCTTAGCTCTACCTTAAATACTAATCCGCTTGTTGTTCAGCGACGTCGCGCTCCCACAGGTGTCATCGGGTTACACTGCCGTACGTGATGGAATTCGCCGGTGTCGTGTTGACCAGACGCTGTGTCAGCGGTTGTGATCGGTGGGAACAGTGGAGATGTCGTTCGGCATGTGTTGAAATGCTGCCGAACGAACTTGAAATTAAATATCGCTTAACTTGTATGTAGGAATGCACTTTGTTGCAGCGTCGGTTAGCTGTTCCCTGGTGGCCTGAGTAAACAGTTATCCTGACGCGTGTTTCATGTGTACTGTTCTGTAGTAGGGTATATATCTGTCTGTAAGTCCGTCTGGCCCCAATCCCACATGTGTTTGCCAAAAATTGATGTGAATGGCCTAGTTTTTGCCTTTTCTACTGTCCAATTACGGGACACATTTCTATGTAAATAGTTGGATCTAATATAGTCGTTGTCAAACTAATTCGAGACAGAATTAGGCTGAGTTCACGCAGGCATCATGTGTGACGTGCATGAACAATTCTTTTTTCCCCAAAACTTTGGCCATTGTAAATGAAATCTCTACCATTTGGTTCCCTCAAGAAATGTCATAGTTTAATTTAATGTAACAATTGACCCTTAAACCTCTCCAGTGCTCATCAATAAACAGCGCAGATCTTTAACAGTGACTTAGCCACAACGCACTGATAAAACAAAAAGGAAAAAAAACTGTCTTAAGAGCTGCGAACATGTTTTCAGCAACTCTTTCTCCAATTGTGCGCGTGTGTGTGTGTTAAAGTTGTCTCGGAAAAGTTAAATTTTTTCAGTTCGCTGCACTCTTCCTGTCTCTTTAATAGTCGTCCTGCTTACCTGCCACCAGCACAGAACAAGGTAGATTGTTAGTTTTGCTTCGACTTTTAAAACTTTCCTTCGTCGAACTGTATAGCTGTGTGTTCACATTTTCCATGCATATATACACATCTAGAATTAATCGTATTTTGGTTTTAACAGGGTGATTCAACTGCAATGTCATACAAAAAGTGTCTTATTTGTGGAAAAAATGCAACTCATGGATATTGCTTGGATTTTATTTATGTATGCATTTTTTATATATAGGCGTGACAATCCGAGGCGTGCCTTGAATGCGATTCCATCAGGTAGGCGACCGCTTGGCAGACCCAGGAAGAGATGGTTGGACCAGGTCCAAAAACTCGACTGGTTGCGCTTGGGCATAGCTCCTGCAGAGTTAGAGTCGGTGGCGGAGGATTGAGTGGCCTGGAGATCTCTGGTACATGTATTGCCCCCGCGACCCCTTTAATGGAACATGTGGGCCACTGAAAATGATGATGATGATGAGGCGTGACAATCACAACCCACTCAGAGCCTGTCTCTAGTGTTTTCCAGCAAGCACTCTTCCTTTGCGAATTCTATTCAATTTTTGCTTTTTAACTGCAAGTTCTGTGTCACCTTCTAGATGAGCTAAGATGTATTCACAGTGTCCTGTGATAACGCCAATGAGAGTCCTTAGGGCTGACCTGTTAATTTTAAGAAGATAGAGTGAAGATTTAAGTCAAGTTTAGCCGAAATTTGCTTTGTGATAAAGCACGTAGTGCCATCTGACCATCTAGAGTTGGTGTGTTTAATAGTATGATTCTTTAAAAGAAGTTTAGCTGTAGCGAATGGCATAGGCGGAGGATCTCCACTACGAAGGTTTGAGGAGATCTAAGCAAAGTGTGCACTATGTAGAACAATTAGGATGGTTAGGGTTTAGGTGTGAATTGTAAAGGTTGTTTTTTGAAGGTTACAGAAAAGTGTAAATTTTGAATTGTTAAGTAATTGGAATAAAATTATGTCCCCTCCCTAACTCACAATGTTTTCAATACTAAAGTCTTTTCTTGTTAAACAAGATCATAAATCCGGACAAACGAGCTTTTTCGATTTAAATTCCAATGCCATTGAATTATTACCGTCTTCTAAAGGTTCCTGTAATGGCCTAGAAAGGCGACATTAACCACAAAATCCTTTAAGGATTAAATTCAAAACAGCATTTTGCTACAAAATAACGATAAAATCGAAAAGAAAGCTTTAAAAAGCTTAAAGAGTTAAATTTATGCAATGTGTTCAATATTCTTAATATAGAACGAGAGCCTGTGCGAGAATAAGCGCACAAAGGAATAATATCCACACAATATCATCCGATCCTGTGTGTGTACATGCAGGATCACCCCGGCAGTTCGCTATCAGCACTCAGGCGACGAACGCCAAGGAGAGCGGTCGGGATAAAATTATATTTCTAAAATGTGTTACAGTCCACTAGTTTATATCAAATAAAAACATTATAATTCTGAACCTAAACGTAGTGAGTTTTTTTTACACAATGTATAAACTGCAAACCAGCGAACCACCCTGTGATTAAGTGATGGTGAACTAACGTATTCGCCTTAGTTTCCCTGGAACATGGGCAAATACACCGATATCCTACAACTAATCCCCATTCAACACCTTCCGCCTACAGTTTACATCTCCTGATTTCCCGATAAGTTTTTACAAAAGTCTTATTTCCTTATATAGGGTGTGGGTGCAGAAATATTCTTTGTCTGCTGAAGTATTTTATTTTATTTGACCATGGCGAATGTGTGCCCGAACATTAAAGAAAAAAATAATTAAAGATGTGCCATTTGCAAAGATGGTATCGTCGGCATGCAGCAGTACCCATACTGGTTGGAACTCTCAATTTCAAGTTTCTCGTTTGTAGTCATGTAAATCAGTTATGCAAATCAGTCATCAGCAATTTCACTGAAATTTCATCAAACCCGCATTTTTTCGTCGGAACTCCGGTCATGTATCCTTTTCTAAACCAAGTCTGGTACCCCGCGATCCCGCCAGTCCCTAAAAAAATGTTAATGTCTTTTCTTAGGTTGATTCCACAAGGGTTTGAATTAATTTTGCAACTTAAATATGAATATAATGCTACCTTCTCTTTGATATTTATAATTAAGTCATTTTCTGACTCAGTCAACATCTCCTAAATCACTATGCACGTTCATCTGGAAACAGACTTTCTCCGGACTGCCTAAGCACACGTATTTATGCTTGTTTCCGGCAGTTGGGGAAAGGTTAGCAAAAGATTTCCATCCTCAAATAAAGCAAAGGCCGCGAAAAATTACATTTGAGCTAAAGTTCGCATCAACAAATACACGCCGATGTCAGGGCCGCTGATGACGATGATAATGATAACTGCAAAGCAAACATCCCCCTTCCTGGCATCGCACAACCGTAACAACCTCAACCTCATTCAAAAACGCACGAGAAGTTAAACCTGAAAAGAGCAAATTTTCAATTTACTTCTGGCAAACACATCAGGAACTTATCACGCTCTCTGAAGGCCTATTTCATAACCATTAGCATGCGAGAGAGTTTCGTGCCATCACCGCCATCATCGACGGGACTGGTAACCGCACTCGTCACAGGACGAGGAAACGGATGTTAGTCAGCTTCCAATCTGCAGAACGAGAATCATGAGAAAATTCGTGCGCGTTTATGTGTGTGTGTCTGTATGCATGGGCGGGTGTCGGCACTTTCGAGCAAATGGCAAAAACCTCAAAAGTTGATTTTGTTTCAATTTCGAATTCATTAAGTTTGGCTGATGAACGTATTTAGGTAATGTGGTGTAATGACATTACGAAACTCACTTAACTTGAAATTCCAAATTGCCAACGACATGCGGCTCGAACTGGAAATGTAAAATGACGAGTGTCTATCAGGCGAACGTCAGCTGCTTCCAATTTGCCTGATGGAAGACGAACAGAAGGAGTAAACGAATTGAAAATGTTAAGTTGCATACGAGTATGCAAATGTGTGTACGTACCTTCCGCTTTTGCAAATACGCGCGTAGTATTTTTTGCGCAAAAAAATACGCCTCACTGTTTGTAGGTGTGTATATGCACATGTTCTGGAATCGAAGACGGTTGGAACCATTTTAAAATAATTAATTTCCCATTCTGTGAAGCTCTTTGTTTTTGGATGTACGTGCATATTTGCATGCTTATACCTAGTGACGGCATTTCGACTAGTTGTGAAATTTACAGTAGTTGCAAAAATGATTTTTGAATTTTTGAAAATCCTTTGACTTACGTATGTAGGCATGGGCTACGCAGATGACATCGACATCGTCCCTCGGTCCCGGGCCGGGCGGCCGTTGTTGGGGCATTTACGGCAATTGAAGAGCAGGCGAGACGAGCTGGTCTTAGAATGAATGAGGACAAAAGGAAATATGTACAGTGCCTCACAAAAGTATTCGGAATTACGTATTTTTCCTGGATTTTACTATTGTTTAAACAGTTTCAATTTAAAATGTATTCTTTGTTAACAAAAAATCAGAAAAAATAATGCATGTTTTCTGTCTGAACCATAACCCCGTCCTTTCTTGTAACAAAATGCAAAGGTAACGGCATTAAATATTTCCACAGGGAATGTACCAGCGATAATAAGCCACATATTTATGCTACCCAATAAAATGTTTAATGCCGTTAGATTGGGAGAATATCCACACTACATCACGAGGATTTATTACGATGTATTGATATTTCAGAGATTGGACTAAAGTGGTCGTAATTAATGCGTTGAGGAAGACAAGACCGCGATACAATGCTTCAAGGCACATGGGTTTGTGTACAGGGAAATCATTTCCAGTGGTGTCTGGCAATAAATCATATTCTCTGTCACAAATTATAGCTAGATTGCGTATAGACCGAATAATGGATAGGTCCTAAGCGATGGGTGTGAATGTTTTGCGGGAGAATGTCGGCATTTACGGGCATTAACTTGGGAATGTTATATCCCACCGTGTTTCAAATGAATTTAATCTGATTGTAGTTTGAATCGGCAGCCATTCGTTAAAATGGAGCAATCAAGTTGTATTTTTTTTTCGGAGGATTTTTGAAACACTACCTGAGCACTCAGACTCAAAACTGGACCATTGTACTGCCAGGTAGCAACCTACTCCAGTGCCGTTAATTTGATCCCAACGGAAAATGGTGACTGGACCAGATTCGATTTCACTGGGATTCGAACCTGGGACCCCTCGAATTTGGGTGAGGCACTTAACCAACTGCGCCATCCATTCGTTTTTGTAGTTGTTGTAGTTGTAGTTTACGATAGTGTATCAGCCTTGGACCCTTTGTAATGTTCATTTCAGCTACTCACACGTTCCGCGACTGTTTACTGGCTTTCAGTCAAGTAAGTCGCTCTATCGACGGTCAAACAATTGACCAAATTAATACCTAAACACACAATAGACCTTGACTTGATGCGAGGATAATTGGAATTCGCCTTCAATAGATTTTATTCAGTTCTATCTCATATCAATGCGTCTTATTGGAATTATGTCCAGTTAATCAAAGTTATTCTGTCGGTATGTCTAGGAGTCGCTGCGGCACAGGAAATCATCGTCAGATAATTGTAATAATAATGGCGGCGCTGCAATCCGAGGTGGACCTAGGCCTAGCTTCACAGCAACTAGTCGTGTTGTGCGTGCTTTTGTTCTCTCATGAGTGGAAGGGACCTACAGTTTAATGCCGACTCCGAACGGCAAGATTGAGAAGTTTTTTCTAGACAGTTAAACTCTTTGAGCATTGTCTGTGACTCGAAAGAGGTGGAGCCATGAAAAAATATTTGGTGTGTTGTCTGAAATCGAACCGAGAACATCGAGCGTAGGAGTCGACGTAATTACCCACTACGCCACGACGCCCCGTCAGATAAACAATCGAATTATGTATACCCTTAAGCATTTCGGTATCAAAAATATTGAAGAAGAGCGAATTCGCTAGTGTCCCCTGTGGCAGGTCATCAGACATCACGTTATTTCTCTTCATTACCATCCAAATATCGACTGCGTCTGGTCCTTGTAACCTAAACTTTGTTGTATTTTCAAAAAAGGCAATGTCGCCACTTAAGATTCGATTGATTTTATTCCTATTTTTCTACTCAATATACTAGTACATTATCTTTCAAGTCCAAATACCATCTTGAGTTCTGGCATTGGTATCCAAGGAGATCCAATGTATCCTTCACCATAATCACAAAAGTAGTTAACTTTCAGTCGCTCAATGAAATTGAGGATTATACCCCGTACACACATTGAACGGTAAAAAAGAAGAAGAATTATTTAATCCCAACTCCCATTTTAATCCATCGCAGGATACAGAATCATCGGCACCAGCAACTTTTGCCGATCATAATCCTCAAAAGCATAATTAAGTTTTTGCATGCTCAAAAGTTTCTTAATTTCAATTTAAGGAATTTAATAACCTTGCGATTTATTGCGAACTCAGCGAATTGCCGGTTTTACGATTCGATGAATTAAAATACAGGCCCTCGTGCACACCCACTCACAACTACAAGCCGAGAATAGACCTTTTCACATACACCAAGATTAAAAACGGCAGCAATTTCAGGGCGGGCCGGATAAACTGCACATCTCGTGCAATTCTGTATTTAAATATCCGTACGGGGTACAGAATCGGCTCGTATTGAGCGCCATATGCAGGATGACTGAATTCTCTCCCGCATAGATTTAATCATGTGAATTCGTACATACTCGTAAAAGAGGCGTAATTAATACTCTTCATCCTTGTCGTGCCTTTTTTTCGTGCGAATTCTCCTTTTTTACCGGGCTCTCCATTTTTTTTCTTCCGTTTGATATTTTTTTAGCATAAGTTTTCAGGGTTTTTTCTTTTTTAAATGGGTGAAGTGGGGATTATTTCTTTTTGGCCATTCAACTATGCGAGGCGAGAAAAGAACCAGGAGTGATATATTTTTCGGTCGCTTGGTCGGTATACAAGTTTATGGTCCGTGACAAAAAATGGTCCCTATATCGTTTCTCAACGTGCGCCCTATACCAAGTTTGCCGAGAAAAAAAAATGCAAAAATGCACAGACATATAGAATGCTGCTGTGGAAAATTGACGACCCTAAAACCGTTGTCGGTTGATGTGGGGGTAGTTTGGCTTGCTTTCTCTCTGTTTGCTTGGGTGGAAAAAGATTTTCACTTTTCCCATAAAGTAGAAAATCGGTTAAGAACTTAATAGTCTTCCATACCGACCCAATGATGTAAATATACAGTCGGAGTGAAAAGTATATGTGTCTTTAATTTATATTCTTATACGTTATAACGTAATCGTGGTGCGAAGTTTGCAACTGTTTTGCTGTAATTGTTTCGTTTTTTTATACGTGACAAGGATTTAAGTCAATGAAATGATTTACGTGACAAAGGTAAGCATAAGCTGTGCTTATTGTTTTGCAGAGCACTGTAAACAAATTTCGGTATTTATTGTAATAGTATGATAATCATAAACAGTGGCCGCGTTTTGGTGGTGTATTGGGTTAGTGTTTTGTCTCAGACAATTCCCAACGAAGACAGCAATTTTCGTAATTCACCGTTCCACCTCTATGGAGTCATTGACAACACTCAAAGACGGTGTTTACAAACGACTGGGCAATCCGTTGGGGCAGGCGAGGATTTCTGCGTGTGCAACACCTGAAAAAGACGAAAATCTGTCGAAAACAGAACTATAAGGGACAAAAACATTACTGCTTTACCCGAGAATCCACTTTGAAAGCAGAGTTTCGGATGAAGAAGGCCACTTTTCGGCGTATCCAACCCACCTCCTTCTCGATGGTGAAAATCGTATACTATGTCTCTGACAATCCTGCCTTTTTTCGCACAATCAAAGAGTACATCTGTATAGAGAAGTCTTCTCAGCCGAACGAAAACTTTTTTTTTTTTTGACTGTTTTTGAAAAACTACTGGAGCACTCAGACTCAAAACTGGTCCATTGTACTGCCAGATAGCAACATACTCCAATGCCGTTAATTTGATCCCAACGGTAAATGGTGACTGGACCAGATTCGATTTCACTGGGATTCGAACCTGGGACCCCTCTAACTTGGGGCAGGCATTTAACCAACTGCGCTATCCAGTCATCGAACGAAAACTTAAGCTAATATCAAAGCCAAACGAAAAGTAACCAGAATCATCGTTAAAATTTCTAAGTGTCTAAAATTTTTTATAGAACTTTAAGAAGAATTCCATTGTTAATCAGCATTTGCATACTTAGAGTGTAATTAATTTTGCCAATGGTTTCGTTAAGTTTCGTAAAGTTTGTTCATTATTGTAGGTAGGTAATAGTCAATGTTTTCGTTAAGTTTCGTTAAGTTTGTTCACTAGTGCCTACATAAAAATAGTGAACGAACTTAACGAAACTTAACAAATGTGCATACAATAGTGAACGAACTTAACAAATATACATACATTAGTGAAGGACCTTAACGAATCTTTACGAAACTTAACGAATATACTTACAATAGTGAATGAACTTAACGAAACTTAGCGTATGTACACACAATAGTGGAGGAACTTATCGAAACTTAGCGAAAGCATTGGCGAAATGAATTGCTCTCAACGTTTCCAAATGTCAGTTAACAACGGAATTCTGAGGGGTTACTGTAGACACGATGTATAATTACGGTGCACTGGCTTGGTTGCTTCAGTTCTCTCAAGTTTTCGTACGGCCATTAGGTTTGGCCCTAGCCGTGCAAGGTCGGGATAAAACTGTAGATCCGGTTTTGTTGCAGCCAGGCCCAAGTCCACGTCGAACTGTAGCGCCACAATACATGATGTAACAATAATGCTGCAAATATTTCTGTGGTCACAAGGCATAACCGCCTAAGTAGGTTTTTATACTTTTTCAGGAGAGGCAGCCAAAGTTTCAAATCAGCACTACTACTGGTACTTAGGCTATTAGGTTTTTTTGGAATAACTTCTGTTAAAAAAAAGATACAGACATAAGAAATTTAGTGAAAGTAGATTTAAACATGCTGAACATAATGGTACTTATAACTTATTTTTGTCTTAACTCGGGTTAAACGGTTATGGTTTGTGGCCACAGATTTGCTTATTAGAAATAAGAAAATGAATAATTTTAAGACAAATTTGGCGCACATGAGTTTAACTGAAAGAATTGAATAGATATGACATGCAAATGACTTAAAAATAAGCCTTTAAGCGGTGCCTATTTCAAAATATGAACAGAAATTTATGAAATTACAGATTATGTTCAGATTTGTTTCATTGGATATTCAGAAGGATACATCTTTTTAGCACATACTGTTGTGAAAACTTTTTTCTTTGGAAAACTTATTTTAGATAGTTCTTCTTCGCATAACTTCGCGAGAATAATCTTTATGATTCCCAACTGCTGAAATCATCAATAAAACTTTTAGGTGAAAGTTTGTAAACTATTGGTTACCTACCTGAATCAGATTTAATAACTATCGCAAAGCTTAAGATACTAATCATATTGTTCAGGAAAAACGCGATAGTGGTGTAACATTTACATGTTAACATATTTAAGAAAAATGCCAGCATTTCACTTTATAAGACCTTATAGGAATAAATAGAATTACTAAGCGAGGCAAATTATCAAGATGGGGCTAGATTGTATACCAAATCTCACGAATGGAGTGAACTAACAGTCGTGAGATATTTATCCTTTAGCAAATCTTTGAGGACATGTCAAGAGACTTCGAATAGAAAAAAATAGGTTGACAGGCTATACTATATTAAATTACTGTGCTAGGGTCTTCGACTCTGAGCCTGTGGGACAACGTAACAGAGGACGTCCACGTACAATGTTTTGCACACAAGTCGAGGGGGATCTCGGCCGGCTTGGTGTGCGAAACTGGAGACAGCTGGCGAGAGTTCGTGCTGGCTGGGGAGGGCATGTTGGGTGAGGCCTAGGAGCACCTCGGACTGTAGCGCCGTTTATTATGATTATTATTATAAGCGTTTCCAAAGTCGCTGTGAAGATGACGAGTGCCCCGAACGCCCCAGTATATCAACAACCGATGAAAACGTGGCAAAGTGAAAGAAATAGTTATGAACCATCGACGAATCACAGTCAGAGAAGTCCATAATGGAGTCAGCAGATCGATGGGCTTATGCCCTGGAATTTTTTCAAAAGTTTTGGGTATGAAACTCGTGGCAATAAATTTTTTTCCAAAACTTTTGAATTTTAATACAAAACCTGAGTTGCTCATGTGTCACTAAATGAAGTCAGCGACGATGCAGAAATACTGCAACGTGTTGTAGCTGACGACGAAACATGGGTCTACAGATACGACGTCGAAATTAAGGCTCAATCGTCCCAGTGGAGGCATTCAAACGAAAATCGTCGAGCTCATAAGAACGCGTCTAACATTAGCGGCTGCCACAGACAATGTAAACAATGAATACAGTTGAAAATTGCGTAATACTTCAGAGGCATGTATACCAACATAAGAACTGGATGGCGCAGTTGGTTAAGTGCCTGGCCTAAGTTAGAGGGGTCCCAGGTTCGAATCCCAGTGAAATCGAATCTGGTCCAGTCACCATTTGCCGTTGGGATCAAATTAACGGCACTAGTACTGCAACGATGATCAGGGTAGTTTGACTGTGGGTATCACAATGGACCAACATGGTCTAAGTGTGCTGGTGAATTCACCCCCTAACCTAACCTATTATTAATCGTCCAGAATAAACCCAAAAAAAATGGAAATCCTTCCAAGTGACCAAATTGAACGCAGTTTTCTTCAGAATTTTACTTATGAAAATGACAATGTGTTCCGAAAGGATTCTCCCATTATTTTTTCAGTAGTTATAGTATCAGACACGAAGGCACCTATTATTTGAAATTCTCAATTTTACCGATTCCTCCCCACTCGTAAATATTTGTTCTCGTCTGGATCCATGGAATTATTTTCCAGTAGTCTGATCACAATATCTGAACCACCCTGCATAATTGGAAGTGTGTGTATGTACAAATATCTGTAACAATTGCTTTTTTTGTCACAGTCATATCTTGACTGGATACAATCTTTCTGCTACACTAATCATACAACTCATTCATCATTCAGAATGATTAATTTCCATGCTTTATCTACGCACATACGAACACAAACGTATGCATGTGATGACATAATACTCAAATGTATTTGTCCTTGTCTGTCCACCTCACCAAACCGTCTCCATTGACTCATATAAGCACAGATCTTGAACCTACCTACGAGTATGTCCTAACAAATCATGAAACAATTTTTCTCGTGTCTACTCCCCCTGGTGTTCGCCTTAAATGCAAAACAGTGCCTCGGTTAATCGATTTTTCTCACCTCTATTTTCGGTCCAAAATGACAAGTACAACATCATCAACTACCCACACTCATGAGAGCAATATGAAAGTCTTTTCGTTGCTAATAAATTCCCCATCATAAAGTGAGAAATTCACCAGGGTATTTCGAGCGTTCATTTGCATGTCAAATACCAACAACGATTGGCGGCCGAAAGTCTCTCAGTTAAGGAAATGGAAACATCTAGTGGCGACTGCCTACAGATGAGGATGCTTTGCACCATTAAAACCTCTTTACATCCATCAATAAACTATGTAAAAGTCGTCCAAAAGGGAACAAAAATTGTATAAGAGTCCCCGTATCAACATCTTCTGCCACGTGATGTTCATTTTTCAGTTCAAAGGCATTTAACAACAGAGTCGTGGGCGTACATGTGTAGAGCCTGAACGTAATAACGATGTTAAATTTTCCATTTATGTTCCCTGCTTCTGGAGTATCCCACCGAACTTCAGATACACTTATTCGCATTCGTACCTCTTCACAATTACCTTACCGATGCCGGATGAATGTTTACCATCCGGTCAGAATGGCTACTGCCTAAAAAAGAGGAGAAGCACCACAGAGATGATGTTTCGGCATCCTTTTGCCCTGTGGGCCCTCTATTCTTTCTCTGACTTCTGGACCAAAAACGACCGCCATTTGCTATTTACCAGTTTATTCAGAAAAAAAGGGTTTCACCAGGGGACTTTTATACGTCAGGCGGACGAGCGTCAGGACGGCAAGAGCTGCTGAGGGTTTCATATGGACATTTACCTCATAAAATTACGTGCACATAAAATTGGGAGAAATTCGTCCTTAGAAAGAAAAGGAACAAGGTGCAGAGACAAAAAAAAACAAAAAAAATGAAAATAAAACTGTGCCTGGAAACGAAGGATTTTTTATTATTCTTACGGTGGTTGGTGTTTGAGTTTATTTCGTCCTTTAAATTCTGGCAATCTACCTACGGCTCTTGGCTTGTAGTAGTTTTAAGGACGACAAATGGTTTTATTTCCATGCACGGCTTTGTGTTGTCTGTTTATGATATATGTTCCGGCCCCATGTCATTATTAAATAGAGTTGCCACATTTTTTCATAAATAATTTTCAAGGAATAAAATGTGGCTGTAGGGCTTCTGCTTTTAACAGTAAATTGGTAACTGAACTGTAAAAAAAATGGTAAAGGCTGTAAAGAGTCATTAAAAGGGGCTATCAAAACTGGCGGGGAATTGGAAAGTCGGCTTTGATTTTAAGGAAATTTTCCTTCCGCTTACGAAGGGTAATTCTTTAAGCGCTTCTTATCTTTAAATTTCAATAAAATAAAGCGTATGTGAGGCATCCTCGAAGGTTTTTATTCGTTTGAAAATCCTTCTAATGCCATTATACATGGAATGTAAAATCATTAAAATATTCACCGCAACTTCTCTGGGTGACGTGTATCCGAAATGTCTATTTTTCCATGACTCTGCCGCATAAATCAGGCTGAATTTGACCAATGGCATAGATTATGTTGGCTTTGACAGCCGCTGTAGCTTGTGGCTTATTCGCATAGACCTGCGACTTTAGAAAACCCCACAAGAGAATGAGTCACAGGGGGTCAAATGGCGCGATCTTGGTGGCCAGTTCACAACACCTCCACGTGAGATGACCATGCCCTCGAATCCCTCGTGCAGAATTTCCAATGTGCAGTGAGCTATGCGGCACGCAGCCCCGTCCTGTTGAAACCACTTGTTGTTTGTGTCCATATCATCAAATTCAGGCCAGAAGAAGTTGGTAATCATGGACTTATAGCGCTCGCCGTCGACGGTGATGGCATGGCCAACGTCGTTCTCAAAGAAATACTCGTATGGGCCGATGATGCCGCCAGCCCAAAATCCACACTAAACAGTGATCTGTTCGTGATGCATTGGACACTCTTGGAACTCATGTGGATTAATATCGTCCCAAAATTAGAAAATTTTGTTTTTTGACTTACCCATTCCTCCAGAAATGGGCGTCGTGGCTGAAGATGATTTTTCGATGGAAATTACAGTCAGTTTCGAAGCCCATTCAGCGAACACACTTCGCTATCTATGGTCGGACACCTTCAGCTCCTGGGTCAGTTGAATTTTGCATGGGTGCAGTCCCAAGTCACAATGCGAAATTAGCCAAGTTGTGGTCTGCGAAAGGCCGAGTCTTGTGAGCGACGGGATGTCGACTGCCTCGGATTCTTCTGCACACTCTCACGGACATACGGACAGCGGCAATGTTTTTGGCAGATCTTGCGTTTCGTCGACGTACGGCTATTAGTTTAATCCTTACAGGAACCAGGGAGTCTTCGACTCTGAGTCTGTGGGACAAAGCAACAGTCGACATCCACGTTTATGGTGTCGCACACAACTCGAAGGGGTCCTCGGTCGGCTTGATGTGCAAGTCTGGAGACAGCTGGCGAGAGATCGTGCCGGCTGGGGAGGCATGTTGGGTAAGCCGCAGGTCCACCTCGGACTGTAGTGTCTTAGGAAGAAGAAGAAGAAGGGGGCTCAGATTTATCCACCACACTGAGCATAGCCCGTGGGCGCCGTGGTGTTGTGGGTAGGTGCATCGACTCCTGCGTTCGATGTTCACGGTTCGATTCCCGAAAAATCACCTAAAATTGTTCACGGCTCCACCTCTTTCGACTCAATGACAATGCTCAAAGAGTATAACTGCCTAGAAAAAGCTTCTCAATCTCGCCGTTCGGAGTCGGCATTAAACTGTAGGTTCCCTCCGCTCGTGAGAGAACAATAGCACGCACAACACGAGTGGTTGCTGAGAAGCTAGGCCCAGGTCTACCTTGGACTGTAGCGCCGCCATTATTATTATTATTATTACTGAGCATAGCCCTCTCGGTAGGACGATTATGGCGACCGTAAAACGAGCGAAGCGCGCAAGACGTTGCCCGAACAGAACACCCATTTTAATGAATAAATTGTACCATTTGTACGTGTTGTTGAACGTTGTGTCCGTCCATTGTGGTTTGGCAAAACAGACTGAATAAATGACAGCCAGTTTGACAGATGTAGCTGCAGCATTAGGGCCGCTATCAACTGTCAAACTTCAGAAGTCCATATTGGAAGACATGATTGTTTCACAAAAACGTACTCAAAATCGTAATCAAGATGTAACAAATGCATTGATGTTAGGGGAGATTATATTGAAAAATAAAACCAATTTAAATTGAATTCGCATTTTCCCTCATATCGATACCGAGAATATATTGAACGCCCCTCGTAGTTTGGAAAAATAAGTGCGTTCCTCTTTTCCCTTTCCGTCGTGTTTGAGTGTGCTCTTAAGTTCAACTGGTGAAAGTAGGTATTACTTACTGCAAAAGTTGTATCCTGAAAACGACATTGACTGGCCAGCAAAACGTACAATTTCCTAAGTCCAATTTTGGCAGCATAACCATTATGAAATTAATTTTTCATACGACTACCAAGGTTCCCTGGCGAATTAGGACGATGAAAATAATTTGACTTACTTAATTGTATAACCCACTAACTGGTGTGTTGTAGTGAGGAAATGTTTTTCTACGGGCACTGAGTGGAATTCCCTAGATGTGGTAAACATTACGTGAGATTCGAATTTATCGTCGTCCGAGAAGTCATGTTCGGAATGAAAAGTAGTAACTCAGAAGAGTTGAAGAGAAGTTGCCTTGAGGCGGTAGGCATTTATTTCTTTCCATTAGTATTTCCCTCTTTTATGTGGTAACGCGTGCTTTGGTGTTGCTACTGATGTTATAGAGAAATAACTACGCGCGTGTGGGGATTATTGTGATTGATTCTTAATTAATTGGATCTGTCTTGTACGGAAAATGTTTTGATTATTGTTTTGAACAGAGATGTGTGAGGTGCACTTGGTGCTAGCTTTTACAGTAAGAAATCGTGTTATGCGTGCTACTGTTCTCTCAAGAGTGGAGGGGACCTAAAGTTTTATGCCGATGCGGATAGACGAGATTTAAGAAGTCTTCAAGACAGTTATACCGTTTAGAGCAAGAGGGGTTACGAATACCCTTAAGTGTCCGGAATCAAGACACAGCACGGGCTGAAGGTAAAGAGGGAGAAAGGGAGAGGAGGTACCTGTGCACATTGGTATTATATGTCTGAGGATTGTAGTGAGTGGGAAATATTGGGCTTGGAAGAGCATTCCATATTCGAGTGGTGCGGCTAAAAAACGACTCTCTAAACTTAACTGTACGTCCGAAAACAGGCTTAAGGATGAACTGATGAGCATTCCTTGAGAGACGAATATTTCGGGTGAATTCATGGAGGGGAGGAATGCAATTGGTTAGCTCACTTGAGCATCGTTTGTTAAATTAGCGATAAAACAGTGATAAGGATGAGACATTACAGCGATGTTCGAGCGAGTCTATCGACTTCGTGATATTACTGCCTCCTATAAGTTTTATCGCTCGCTGTTGTATTCTATCAAGTAGGTGCAGGGAGGTCTTAGGACTACCAGACCAGATATGAGCGTTATACTCTTGGGGCGAATGAAGGCCTTATAAATTGAAGCCAAATCAGAGGGGTTGAAGTATTTCTTGCATCGTTTTAGGAAACCTAGACATTTTGCAGCATTTTTGGCCACCTCGAATATGTGATATTCCAACTAAGTGTTGAGTTGATACACATACCGAGGATGGAAAGTTTTTCGGTTTCTTCGATGCAAGTGCCATTCAGGGATAATGGCTGAATGTTTTGAGATCGCTTAAGTGACAGTAGACAGCATTGAGTTTTGGAAGCATTAAATTCCACTCTATTGTTTTCATACGCTGCCGCTCCAATTCTACGGCCGAAGAATAGGGTCGTGAGTCTTGGAACGAATATGAAAAGCTAAGAGTGCTGTCATCAGCGAAGGAGTGGATTGGATTAGAAGTAGCAGACAGGAGATCATTTATAAAAATGAGGAAGAGAGTCGGAGGCAAAACAGAGCTTTGGGGAACACTAGCATTAATTTGGTGAATATCAGACTTGAACCCATCCAAAACAACTTGAATTGAACGGTTCGAAAGATAATTTATAATCCATAGAAGAAGGGACTCATCGATGCCATAAGCACGCAATTTCGACAAGAGAGCTTGATGCCAAACTCTGTCAAATGCCTTGGAAATATCAAGCGCAACGACCTTGCTTTCTCCTGCATTGTGCAAGTATTGGTTCCACTTTTCGGTGAGATATGCTATCAAATCACCAGTGGACATGTTGCCAGTGGAATTATGAAAATTGTTGATTGCTTTAAAACTTTATGAATGTTTTAAGCGTATAGTTATAAATGGCGCAGTTGGTTTAGTGCCTCACCCAAGTTAGAGGGGTCCCAGTTTCGAATCCCAGTGAAATCGAATCTTGTCTAGTCACTATTTGCCGTTGCGATCAAATTAACGGCACTGGAGTAGGTTGCTACCTGGCAGTACAATGGACCAGTTTTGAGTCTGAGTGCTCCAGTAGCGTTTCAAAACTAAAATTTCCCAAATTCGATTCCTTGCAGGGGAAAGTACCATCACAGCACACATTTTTATAGAAATTTTCACAAATTTGACTCGTTTGCTGTTGACGTTCGTGTAAGAAAAATAGACTCACTACGCAAATGATTGCTTACAATACTAGACAAGAGCTCTGGATATACATTTATTACTTATTGCTGAATTGAATTTTACTGAGGATTGTTCATTTGCATATTTGTTTTGATGTTCTGAAATTGAATCGATTAATATGCTTCATCTTTGTTCATCCAATTCAATACAGTCCCAACTAATCCTGCAATGACCTCTCTTCGTTTATATTCAAACGAGTCATACGCAATAAATCTGCGATAATCATTTTAGAAAACCCTTCTTAAAACCCTACAAATATTGTATGGATAGAATAATAACATTATTAATTCCAAGCATGCAATAGAAGCTAGACGAAAACCCCAAAAGCCAACCTCGTAGTGCAAATACCATTATCCTTCATGTGTATGACCTAAGTTTCCACTCGAGTGGAATACATCTCCGATATAAAGTTATGTACATAGGAGTCAGTGGGTTTACGAGGACCGATTTGTTTTTGAAGCCAAAATCAATAGTTTCCATTGTCCCTCTTTGACTAACCCAACATTGCCTTGCTCGTCAGACTTATATACCAGACAAGGGCTGCCGTGATACAAAACTCTTGTGGCGGGCAAAATAAGAAGAGGGGGCGTATCCCCAGTGATATTATTTTCAGTCAATCTTAATTGTTTGGGAGTTTATTTTGGTTAGGAAGATTGTTGGCCCAAAGGAGCTGACCTTCCACTCGATGTGTTTGATGATGGAGAACGATTTGCCCATCAATTATTGCATGGATTTTATATTTAACAACAATCGCCTTCAAAGGGAACCATTTCGAAAATAATGGCTACATACAGCATGCGAGTGTGTCATGAAACAGGTCTTTGATAAAGCAGTAAAATTACAAAGAAGACAAACATCTACATACACGATACACGATTAGACGCTCCATCAAAGTCAATAGCGAACTCACCGAGACTGTAAACAAACAGAAGGGTGGAACCTATGTACGAAGCCTATATCACATGAGTACATTGCTGGGGTTCAGGATGAGTTCGTGTATTGTTTTGAAGATAAAGTGCGAAAATCCCTGGTCGATGCCTGAAGAATGTTATTAAAAAAGTCGTCTAAAAGTTTTTGTACTAATTTAAATTTATTTACAGTCTGATTTTGACATACAGGGTGGGCCAAATACAGGTTTCTTTTTTTAAAAAATGTAAAAATTTAGATTGGGAAACAGCTGTCAGTATCAAAATAACCTATGATTTAAAAAAGAAACACTAGATGGCTCAACCTGTATTGGCTCATCCAACAAAAGGTGTCATAGATAGAAAAATGCAACATTTTTATAAAAAGTTGTGACATTTTTTACTTGAATCTTAAGCGCAAATTCTGAAATTGGTAATAAGAGGGAATACATGCCGTTCGGTGCTAAATACAGATGCCCATCCGTGCTAGGAAGAATTTTTTTTCGTAGAAGACTCACCATGACAGAGTTTGACGTTTGAAAGAGGACCTCTAGCATAAGTTAATGTATACAGATAGTAAGAGATCGTTTCTCCTTTTGGCCACGAACTGTATTGTGAAAAACAGGTGGAATGGGCGAAGTATTTGTGTCTATAGCGACAGCCAAGCTGTGCTTAAGGCTTTGCTCAGACCTTTAACCACTTCCATTATTTTTTTTTTGTTCGGAGTATTTTTTGAAACACTACTGGCGCACTCAGGCTCGAAATGGTAACTGGACCAGAATCGATTTCACTGGGATTCGAACCTGGGACCCTCTAACTTGGGGCAGGCACTTAACCAACTGCGCAATCCAGTCGCGCTAGGATAGTTCCAAGATAGTTCATGAATTCAAATCTTCTCTTAATTTAATCGGTAGTCTAAATTCGCTAAGACTTGTCTGGCTCCCGGCCCACCAAGGGATCATGGGAAATGAGATCACCGATGAACTTCCTAGGCAAGGATCAGAGAAGGAACTCTCAGGACCTGAACCTGCGCTAGGACTGTCTGTGTCCTTGGTTAGGGCTTCCATCGAAGGTTTGACCTCTCGAGAACATAACTGGAAGTGGCATGACTCTTCAGAATGTAGACAGAGAAAGCTCAAGCTTCCAAACGTCTTTAAAAAATCCGTGGCATTCTTGTTACAAACAAATGACTGCAGACGACTTACCGGCGTACTAACGGGTCACTACACCTTCGCCAAATACTTAAAGATGCTTAGCCTAAACGATGAAACCCTGCGATGCGACACGTGTGGAGAAGATGACGACACTGCAGAGCAGACACAGCTACTGTCCCTTCTTTGCTCGGTTCATGTGGTAAGTATTCGGTGCTAATGAGGTGAGAGCTGCTGGTCTTCCTTTCAGAAATTCATCACGTTGCCATAGGCAGCTACAACTTTGAAGAAGGTAATTTCTAGGCTCCGAAGTAAATGTGAGTAATGAAAAGATCGCGAAGATAGAACAAAGGATTACTCCTGCCAATCGCTGTGTCTTTGAGATTAGAAGGCAAATGAAGAATAAAACCCTCTCTCGAAGAACCAAGATATCTCTATATAAGACCTTGATTATCCCAGTCCTGCTGTCCTGCAGAAGCATAGGCTCTAACCAAGGCGGACGAGGAGATTCTTTGTCGCTTCGAGAGGTAGGTCCTTCATGTTATCTTTGGCCCCGTATGCACTGATAGGGTTTACAGAAGCAGACTGAACGACAAAACTTCACGGGCTGTACAGCGACTCGCTAGTCAAATGTGTCCGCGTTTCCTGCTACAGATGGCTAGGTCCTGTAGAGCAAGTGGACCCGAACGCTCCGGCCCAGAAAATTTCCGACTTCAAACTCGAGGGATAATGCGGTAAAGAACGACCACGTCTCCGGTGGTGTACGCAGTTGAAAAGGGACCTCAATCTGCTAAACGTGTATCTCTGGAAGCAGTTAGCAAAAGGCCATGTTGGATGGAGAGGTCTGCTGGCTGAAGACCAGGACCCAGGACCTAGGACTAAGATAAACTAAGACAAATAGAAGTCTTGGGTGAATAAATCCTAGTGGCCCACAACTAGAATGAATTAAATCGCTAAAACAAACGACCGGGAAACGCCTGCTTTAAAATCTTTGCCTCAATACTCAAATTTTCTAATCTTAGCTCTGTAGCACTCACCATTTACAGTGACTGTCCAACTCTCGGCGATTTCAAAAAAAAATTGTTCCAATGACACCAGTGAGTGAATGGATGTAATGCCTCTTCGTTCATTGTTTTCAGTGCTCCACAACCGTGAGTTTTGTTTTGGATCTACAGAAGTCCAAAACATCATCATCATCATTATTTTCCGTGGCCCGCATGTTCCTCGTAAGGGGTCATGGGGACAATGCATGCACGCTAGATCTCAAGGTCACTCAATCCTCCGCGATCGACTCTTACTCATCACGGGCTATGCCGTGAGTTTTTGGACTTGGTCTAACTATCTCGTCGTGGGTGCACCAAGCGGTCGCCTGCCTGATGGAATCGCATTCAAGGCACGCCTCGGGAGTCCTGATGCTGGAACATTTGTGCCACGTGTCCAAACATAGCCCTATCTGTTCAAAGAAGCATCTGCTCAACATTGAGTTCCTCATGCACTGCCATTTTTTTCACCCAAAATATGCCACTCGTAATTATTTTTAAAGCAAATTTCGGTGCAGAGGTGTACGTGAAATAAACAATTCTGTAGCACGTAGTCTGGTTGATAGCGACGTCGTTTTTTCGACACAGTTTATATCTTTCGAACCTTTAGGTAGGTAGGTACTGGTATCACGGCTTGCTTAAACCAACAATTGGGTCCACTGTGTCCGTACCCTGTGAGACCAAACTTTGACTACAGTAAGAAAATTATAAAGTTTCGATCTCAAATATAGTCATATTCAGGAAAATTAAGCTTGTCTCCAAAATAAACTGCAAAAGGATAGGGTCTGGGTACACACTTTCAGTAGTAAAATCTTTTACGCTTAAGTAACACAGTCGTTAAAGAAATGTTAGCAAACCCTTCACAGTCCATAGCCGAAATTGGATGTTAATGGATTAGACGATAATATTATTAATATTTTTATGTTGTTTTTAAGCATAAAACAGTTGTGCTCTCAAAGGAATTTACGCCCCAATATACAATAAACACTTCCGGAGCAAGAACCCAGAAATAACGATCAAATGAGCATCATCTGGTGCACCTATAGTGCCAACCATTCAGTCGAGCTCTTCTGCACAGACATAAACTAGAGCTGACCGTAAACGAAAGTAAGCGATAATTTTCGAAACTAAATTATTCAAAACATGAAAGTCATTTCGACTTTGATGCTATCGTTTGCCGTTTACGACTTCGCCGGCTGCATGGCTTAACCCAGTGTGGTCCTTCTCACATCTCTTAGTCTTCTCTTAGAAAAATGTCGTCTATGCAGTGCATAAATGCTGTGCAGGAAATGCATTAGAAGATGATGAAAATGTCCTGAAAGGTGCATGTCCTCTCGAGGGTGAACGTGATTTCCTAAGACAACCCGGGGATTGTGGGGCTCGAAGGCAAGCAATAAATATTTAATCCAATAATTGTATTGAGTGAATGCCTGGCAGACTTTCAACCACGAGATAGGTCACATTAACTGTGTTATTTGAACCTTAAACCATAAAAATAAATTGACCAATAAAATCCTTAAATTTTATAAATACAATACGTGACGAAAGTCGGATGTGTTCCTTGGCATGTTTGTACATTTAATGGAATGAACGCGGGGATTATGTACGGCGCACGTCAAATATTTTGCATGCTCGTATGTGCTACGCCCATGTTCTTGTACAAGTAAATAATTTGTTTACACTCTTTGTACCGAGAGAAAATGGGTAAATCTTTTCTTCAACAAGAATAGGCTTTCGCCGGGAATCTGTAGCGTGAATTATCACGTTATCTGGCACTGTTAACCCAGGAGCAAGAAGTTTTGCTGTCCCAGCTAATACTGCAACCGAAATGTACTACGACTGCTTCCTGTCACTCGCAGGATATCTTCCGTGCTTCTGTTCACTAATGCCGTTTTGTTCAAAAGCAAAGCTCAGCGTTTCCATTGTTTTAGTCTACTGACTCAAATGAACTTTGGCATGAAAAATGACTCTGGTTACGAATGCATTTGCGATTCGCAGAGGAACGTCCTTGTTCATACAATTTTTGTTCCCTTTTTTGACAGAGTGGAAGAGATGGTTGATATGGGATGGATTTGCCTTTTTATTCAGTTCTATGCCCGCCTTTTTGGCTGTATGCTTATCATACATGCTGCCTCACCCCAGCTATTGCTGTGGAATTTCTGCGTTCAGTTAGGCTATAAATTCTGCTGTATATACATGTGTCGTCTGTGTTAGAACCATGGCAACCGTGTAATCTTCACAAAAAAATATGGAAACGATAATTTTATTTAAAATAGATTTAATTTGTGAATACATTTGGAGTTTATGGGAATGAGAGAGATTTGTTCTTCAAAATCCCTGCGGCTTAAGACTTCTTCTTAAGACACTACAATGCTCGCAGTTGTAGGAAGAGCTGAATGTTGCGATGAGGTGGAAGGTATCGTCCAATGCGTGGTGGCGCGAAATTATTCATCCAATTTTGTTTTTGAATTACTTTTTTTCTAAATAAAAAAAAAAAATTTTTAGTGCTGGAAATCTCTTTTTCGGTCTTTACAATTTGTTCTGCTAAGTAGAAATTATAATATCCGCCAAGTGGCTGCCGCCATTGTTGATAAACATTTGTGCCCGTTTTATCGTATTTTCCATGACTTTTAGATAGATAAGATTTCCGGTGATAACTGTTCGCATTCCTATCGAATATCCTTAAGGGCTGCGATTATCTGAGGCTTCTTGGCATAAATCCTCCACTCCAAGTGGCCCCAAAGAAAGAAGTCTGGTATGGTTAAATCGAACGATCTTGCTGGCTATGTCAAATCGCCAAAACGGGAGATTACGCGACCAGGAAATGCTTTCAATATTCATTGTGGCTCGTGCTGCGTGCGCGATTGCACCGTATTTTTGAAAACACATGTTCACCAAGCACCGCTCATCCAATTCCGGTTGTAAGAGGCCGTAACAGTGGCCGTATTCCCGATGGCGTCCTCATAAAAATTCGGACCAATCACTCCTCCGGCGTGAACGAGGCACTATATAGTGGCTTTGAGTGAATGTAATGGCTCTTCGTGCATCACTCGCGGATTGTCAGTGCCCCAAGAAACGAAGATTTTGCTTATTGACGTAACCGCTTAAGTGGTAATGCGCCTCGTCGCTCATGATGATTTTCGACTCCTCTCCCTTGTTGACATTAAAAATTGCTTGCCAGTAATTCACAAGCGACTGACGGTAAGGAGGCATTAACTGATGCACTGTTTGCAGTATTTTTTTTTTTTTTTGAGGATTTTTGAATCTTTACTGGAGCACTCAGATTTGTACTGCCAGGTAGGAACCTACTCCAGTGCTGTTTATTTGATCCCAACGGCAAATGGTGATTGGACCAGATCCGATTTCACTGGGATTCGAACCTGGGACCCCTCTAACTTGGGGCAGGCACTTAACCAAATGCGCCATCCAGTCGTCCCTGTTTGCACTTTGTATGGGAACATGTGTAAGTTTTTCACTCAAATTCGGACCCTACAGCGAATTTGAGTGAAAATCTGATGATGCTCAATTCCTTAGCCCGTCGACTGATTCATGTTTCTTAGTTCTCAGCGACATCGGCAGCCATAGCCGCGATATTCTCAGCCGAACGACCAGTCTGGTGGCGGCCACGCCCTGCATGATCTCCTGTTGTTCCAGTCTGTCCGATTCGAGTAGCTAATCGCCGGAATGTTTGCCCAGTTGGCGCGACACGATTAGGAAATCGACATTGAAATTCACGCACCGCTAACACCACCGACCGATTATTATTCAAAAAAAATTACAAAATTATTCTACGCTCTTGCTCCATTCCTTTTCTGTTGGTATAAAGCAGCTGCCTAGTTCGCAAATGTCAAATATGCTTGACGTACGACGCCATTTGCAAAATTATGATTATGATTGATTGATGATTAATTTTGCTCCACCTTGTACAACAATTTAAAAATCTATTGTTAAGCGTGAGTTAAATTGATTGAAAAGCTATTGGCCATTTCCAGAACATTTCTCGTTGCGAGAAAAACTCACCGCATGTTAACTGATTTTTGACGATTATTCCTACAAACTCACAAATTATCAGCGAAATTCCTTGAATATGGCATCACAAGAAATAACAAACAGGGGCTAAATACAAGTTTCTTTTCAAAAATGCAATAAAATGAACATAATTAATTTTTCCATGTATTATGGCTTTATTAGGAAGAACAAATATTCCCAATAATTCCAAAATACAACGTCGGTTTCGCAGTAGCGCTTTCTGTCAGTCCAATTTTTTTTGTTGAGGGTTTCGGGTGCAGCTCATTGATTGCTTGGATGATATCAAGCCTTAAGTACTTGAATCGCTTCCGGATTGTTGGTATAAACTCGGTCCTTCACGGTTTCTCACAAAAAATGTCCCAAATCGCAGCGCCGATGCGGCCAATTGACATCGCCAAGACGGCTGATAACACGATTTTGGAATTTGGTGCGCAAAAGATCGATTGTGGCATGTGCTGTGTGGCATGGCGTGCCATCCTGCATGAACCAGAGGTTGTCCAAATCCATGTCTTCAATTGAGGTAAAAAAAAAAGTCGGTTAACATGGCTCTGCAACACTCGCCGTTGACCGAAACGTTTTTCCCAGCCTCATTTTCGAAGAAAAATGGTCCAATGATGCCACTCCACAATCCGCACCAAACTGTCACTCTCTGTGAATGCATTGGCTTCTCGACAATAACGTGTGTGTTTTCCGAGCCCCAGATGCGGCAATTTTGTTTGCTAACGTGGCCGCCGAGATGAAAACGCGTCTCGTCAGAAAAGATGATTTTTCGCCCAAAATCATTGTCGTATTCAAGCTGGTCTAAGGCCCAAACTGCCAAGCGATAACGAAGCGGATGGTCGCGCGCCTTCAATTGGACCTTGTAAGCGAATAATCCGAATCCGAGATCTTTGTTCTCCCCAGGCAAGTGCGTGAAATGTGGAGCTGTTGAGATCGATGTCGAGTTGATGTTCGTGAATTGAGTCTTACACTCTCTTCCACAGCAGCCACATTCTCATCTGTGCGCACCGTACGACGACGGGGACCATGATTGTTGTCCACTAGCATACCAGTCTCACGAACTTTTTGCACAAACTTGCGTATAGCAGTCACGGTGGGTGCTTCATTTCGGCCAAAACTTTTTTCCAAAGTTGAGAGAGATCCTGACAAGTCGTGGATGTTGTGCGTCCTTAACGGATAACTACCAACCAAATCTTTTTTTGGCCTGAATTGGATCAAATGGACACCAAGGAAATGTTGTTTCAACAGAACGGCGCTACATGCCACACAAAAAAGAAACTAAAATATTTGCCGACGTTGTTCAAGCGTAAAGCGACCCATTTCGTTTCGCGGAGGTATGATACTGAATTTCTATCAAGATTTCGAGCGGGAAACAGTTGTCAGTGTCAAAATAACCTATGATTGAAAAAAAAACACTAGATGGCCCACCCAGTACTACATCCTGAAAGAGAGAAACCTTGCCTGCCCATAATACAATAAAACTAGAGGTTTTGCAAAGATTTGAACCCATAATTGCTTTGACTCCCCCTAATAGCGTAGTCATTACCTAAATTGCAGCTTTTTACAAGAAGAATTACCCCATCCTATTCAGCTGGTGAAGCGGGAAATAAAAATTATGCTGAAATGTGGTTGGGTATTGTGGGCCACAGTCTTTAGCCTCATAAAAGGGCTCTTGCCTATCCATTTATCAAACCGGAACTAAATGTTAAGGAAAACCACTCTTCTATCAGCTCCACGCAACCATTCATACAATCAAAACGAAAAAAAAAATATTAAGTGTACCCTTACCTACTTACCTATGAAAACTGGCAAGTAAGTGAGTCATTTGATATCACAGAGCCACACGTGTACTTAAATCAAATTAACCCTGATTTTTGTGGATTATTTAAAAAATAAACGTTTTTTTTTTACATTCTTTCAGGTTGTCGCTGTTTTAGTTGCAGAAGGCATTCCGGTCAGCTCATTCGAAAATAATTTCACAAGAAGATATAAAAAATTTTAACAGCTTCCCAAATGTTGGCGTTTCATAACGAACAAATAGCAAGTAAGTCCCTTCGTTTTATCATATAACAAGTTAATCCCAGACCTTGGATGGGTATTTTGTGAGACTTAAATGTCTGTGGGTATGGTGGTGGCATGTGCTAAGTGATTAGTTTTCCGATTGTAAATTAGGGTAAGTGCTTTCTAACAGATATTGGGTCGGCGATGGGCGCAAGGCAACGCTGTGTTTTATAGGCATTTAAATTAAGTGTTTCAATTTCATATTCGTAGACGATGTTCTTTACGGAAAATTAAAAAGATTGAAGAAGAAATGCGAAATTGTTTATCTTATTTCTTTTGTTTTCCATCCAACCTATAAAATTGAAGTACCCGACGAGATTCGCCTCTAAAAATAAAGTCAGAGTCAGAAGTCATAGTCCATAGAATTGTGCTGTTCAGTGAATTCTAATGTTTTACTTTTGTTTATTAAACTATGTCCCACCATGCATTTTCTAAGGGGATTTATGCAAATGTTTTAGTAGTGGAGGCTAAGGCACTTCAGGGGTTCGTCGGCTCCACAATTTTCTAGAATGTAACACTGATTCGGCATGTGGGACGATTGTAGTGGAAATGTGTAATAAAACTTTAGTAAAAGGTCCCTCATTAAGCGCTTCCTGTTTTTAAATTAAAATAAAACACAGCATCTAAATTTTTCATTCGTTTGAAAAGTCTATCGATGCCATTTTAATACACATAATAATGGCGGCGCTACAGTCCGAGGTGGACCTGGGCCTAGCTTCTCAGCAACCAATCGTGTTGTGCGTTTTATTGTTCTCTCACGATTGGAGGAGACCTACAGTTTAATGCCAACTGCGAACGGCGAGATTGAGAAGCTTTTTCTGGACAGTTATACTCTTTGAGTGACTCGAAAGAGGTGGAGCCGTGGGAATCGAACCGAGAACATCGAGCGTAGGAGTCGACGCACTTTCCCACTACTCCACGGCGCCCATTTTTGCCATTTTATACGGAATATAATATTGTTCAGATGTCCGCCGTGGCTTCTCTGGGTGGTGCGCATCCGAAATGCTAAATTTTCTTTGAGTCTGGCGCATAAATCAGACTGAATTTGATGAATTTGAAGATGGTATGGGTTATGTTGGCTTTGAGAGCTGCTGTGGCTTGTGGCTTATTCGCAAAGCTCTGCAACTTCAGAAAACCCCACAAGAAAAAGACTATCGGTGACCAGTTCACATCATCTCCAGGTGAGTTGACCATGCCCTCGAATCGCTCGCGCAGAATTTCCAATCTGGAGTATGCTGTTCGGCACGTAGCGCCGTACTGTTGAAATCACATTTCGTTGGTGTCCATTGTCAACTTCGAGGTTTTCAGGGACTTCATCTCCCACAACTCATTTTATTTTTCGGTTGATTTTTGAAACACTACTGGAGCACTCAGACTCAAAACTGGTCCATTGTACTGCTAGGTAGCAACCTACTCCAGTGCCGTTAATTTGATCCCAACAGCAAATGGTGGCTGAACCAGATTCGATTTCATTGGGACTCGAACCCTTGAACTTGGGGCAGGCAACTGCGCCATCCAGTCGTTTCCCTCAACTCATTACTAACAACATCAGAACAGCATAAGTATGTTGATAAAACGCAGAATAACTCTTGCTTAACGGTCTTTCTTTGGGCTCAAGGTAGTAGTTTGTAGCGGTAGTAAATCAACACCTTTCACCGTGGGCGTTGGACTTCGCCAACAGTGAGTCTTGCCACCTCTCTTTTTCATTATACAGGGTCATTCATTTCGTAGTTTCAAGTTGGTAGCTCTGGCATTTGACACCAGGCAAACTCAGCTGTCATTTGAAGTGTCAAGTATTAGTTGAATGTTAGCCATTTACAATAATGGATCGCTTGAAAATCAAACAACGCGTTAAAATTATTAAAACTCACTAAAAAAGAGGTGATTCAAACGTAGCCACTTTTCGCGCATTACGCGATGATTATTTTCGTCATTATCGACCGGCTACGCAAGCAATTGGTAAAATTGTGAAGACATTTGAAGAGACTGGAAGCGTTACTGATGTCGTAAGTTCTGTGCATCCAGACAAAGTGACTGTTTGGTGTGCTCTATGGGATAAAGGGTTCATTTGTCCGTATTTCTTCGAAGATGCCAATGAGCGACTTCGAAGCGATATGGTCGAATGATAACCGATTTTTTTGGGCCAGCGATTGCGATCATGACTTGGACATATTGGAACCACATATATCCAACAAGACGGGGCAACATGCCACACAACACGACCAATTATGGCCTTGTCCCTCGAATATGCCTTGGGAATCTTGTGGCAATTACTGTGCTGTGACTATTTTGATGAATGGTTACATAGGTTAGGTCAATTTTCGTTGTTTTACTGACGTCTGTAAATTGCATAGATTCATTTATATGATTTCACATGAATTCGTAATTTCGTACATAAAACGTCGTGAGCTAAGTAATAGGGTCCATATATTTCTGAATTCAGACAAGTCCACTTAAGATCCCAGATAGACATTAAATTAATGCCAACATTTTTGTGTGATTCATCCAGGACCTTAATTACAATCAGGAAAGTACATAAATATACGTACTCGTACGTATGTAAATATTTTCACTTTTATTTCCATTTACTGCCCTCATTTGCATTTAATTGTAATTATTGTTTAAAAGAGCCGAGCAGACTTACCCTTACAATGTATCGTTCCTTAAGTTCATGTTGCACATTAAGTTAATTTGTCCTGTTGGTCACACCATTCCCGATTCATCGAGTCTATGTATGAAGGGAATGTAAAATTTACCGAACTCATCGGTCGTTAACAGCCACATGTCCCCTCATATCCATACACATGCGGATGTACATTTGTGTGGTGCCTTGTTTGATTGTGCCATGTGCATGATATGTTGCAGTTGGAGAACGGAAATCGAACTGACTGTCTCTTTTACCTTGTACTCGTACGAATGTGTGTGTAACACCTTGTCTGTTGGTTGCCCTAGAATAATTTGCACAAATGTGTATAATCTCATCTTAATATGTTAATTTTAAAGGATTTAGGTGTACGAGAGAATGGTATTTGCTCGAAAAGCTAATTACACTTGGTGAGCATGTGCATATGACTGTATGTACGTACATCCAGCTCTGTAAAGGGATATTCATTCAGTTGAACGCTGCAGTTGTCCTTAATTGCACAGCGGTTAAAATCAGCAACAGGAAGGCCCTCGAGTGCACTGTTTGCGTACTAAGAATCAACTAAAGCACAACATGAGGAATACTTTCGTGCGTGGGACTAAGGGTACATTTTTAATTTCTGACCAATAACCTCTGGTCACTTTCTTAATTTATTCACAAAGCAATTTCTAATTTGAAAGTGCGTGTGTATCAATGTCATATTCCTAGCCCGGATGGACATGGAGCTTTTCAAGAAAAACTAGCAAATATCTCACTATAAATTTAATTTAATTAAAGGTGGATATGAGCCTAGCTTCTCAGCAACCACTCGTCTTCTGCGTGCCATTGTTCTCTCACGAGTGGAGGGGACCTACGCTCCCGACTCCGAACAGCGAGATTGAGAAGCTATTTCCAGGCAGTTATACTCTTTGAGCATTGTCAGTGACTCGAAAGAGGTGGAGCCGTGAAAAAATGTTAGGTGTTTTTTTTTCGGGAATCGAACCGAGAACATGGAGCGTAGGAGTCGACGCACCTACCCACTACGCCACGGCGCCCCACTTATGGCTTTAATTCACTTTCAAATGCGAATTAACGCCATTATGGCGTTAGTTCATACGGCTTTCGTTCACGGCACCTTGAGGGCCGCTGTGGTTTGTGGCTTATTTGCATAGACCTGCGACTTCAAAAAACTCCACACAACAAAGTCTATCGGGGTCAAATCGCACAATCTCGGTGGTCAGTTCACAACAGGAAATCGACTGCCTCGGATTCCCCTGCACACTCTCACGGACAGCGATGATATTTTCGACAGATCTTGACCTACGGCTATTGGTTTATGGTTTACAGGAACGAGGGAGTCTGAGCTCTGAGCCTGTCGGACAACGCAACAGAGGACGTCCACGTATGAGGCTGCGGCCACGCAATGAGCGACGAGCGATAGAAGGACGACTCTGAGCAATAGGTGGTCATTTACTGATCGTCATCGCTGAGCGATTAGTTCCGAAAATGTAATTTTCAAGTTCAGTTCGTCATAGTCTTTTAGTTGAAAGTCGCGTTCATATTAATAATCCTCTGGTTGTCGCAGATTCCTTTCAGTTGGATCTGGAGGAACAGTCTGCTTTACGAAGCTCATCATTTCAAAAAACAATTACAAATATGTCCAACTTCATTCCACTGCTTTTCGGTGACATTTTTATTTTTATAATCCTTGCGGCTGTCCTGGGCGGTTTTGAACAGCTGAGATCAAACTTTCTACGATTAGTTTCTCTATGTTCTTATTTCATCGCTCAGCGATCGACTAAAAAATTAAAACAGATTTGGTTGCCGAGCGATGTCGCTCTGTCGCTTAAAAAAATCGCAAATCGCTCAGAGCTTACGTGGCCACCTCCATATGATTTCATGTGTTTTAATTTTTTTGCGTCGCTCTATAGCCCGTCGCTCATTGCGTGGCCGTAGCTCAAGGTGGCGCACACATGTTGAGGGGGACCTCGGCCGGCTTGGTGTGCAAGTCTGGAGACAGCTGGCGAGAGATCGTGCCGGCTGGAGAGGCATGTTGGGTGGGGTCCAGGTCCACCTCGGACTGTAGTGTCTTAGGAAGAAGAAGAACCAGGGGACTCAAGTTTATCCAGCACATTGCGCATAGCCCTCTCGGTAGGACGATTATGATGTCCGTAAAATGAGCGAAGCGCGCAAAATGTTGCCCGAACAGAACACCCATTTTGATAAAACAATTTTATCATTTGCACATGTTGTTGAAAGTTATTTCCATTCATGGTGGTTTGGCAAAATATATTGAATAAATCACAGCCAATTTGACAATATTTCCGCTATCAACTGTCAAAGTTCGGAAGTCCCTATTGGAAGATCCTTTACAACAATTGGTCATGAAAATATTAAAAAAGAACGAAGCATTTTGCCCTCATTAACCCTTTTACATATTTATCGTACGTAATTTTGTAAAAAAAAAAAAAAAGGAATTGTGTAAAAATCTCTAAGGAGACAAATTAGGGCTGTGCCGTAAGTACTTTTGAACTCATTAGCAGCTTAACTCCCATTTTAACGGCCGGAACAGCAGACAATGACTGGCGAAGGAGGGGTAGAAGGAAGGGTGATGTAGACATATCCACTGTTCGCGCATTGAAAGGACATCCTAACACGCTCTTGTTTGTATGTCATGTGCTCAACGTACAGCACCGGCAAATCCGCTTATATGGCTGTCGAGTTGCTCACCACTCAGTCGGGAATTACGGATATACCTTTCTTTAATTAATAACAAATTATGCGATGTATTTTGTGGTAATTGTCACATCAATTAGGACACACTGCGAAAACTAAAGGAGGATAATGTTGCGTGTGTGTTGCTCTTTGTGTTGACCGTTGAGTGATACGATAATTCACGCGTCATACTATTCAGACTTGATTAACAATTTATTCAATTTTGAAATAAAAGTGGCAAATAATTGTTCTTTTGATGGATACTGGTAATGGTCTTGGCCTGAATCGAGTGAATTAACCTTAAAAGTGCAAGTATCTAGTGTCTATACGTTGAGGGTAAGTAATAGGGTCAAAAACTGTTATAACAACTGCCCTGTAAAACGTTAACAACCACCCACAGCAAAGAAAAACACGAAGATTATCCGAGCCATGTTGTTCATCGCTTCAGCACCATCAACACAGCACAACCAAGCCCACTATCCACCACAACAGCTAAATGAACACTCATTCACTTGTTGGTAATTTATTTGATACGCTAATAAATATGCAGCTGCATTAGGAAAACCAAAAACAATTAACTGCACTTAATTTTTGACCAAAACTCGTCGCACTACAGAAACTAATTTTAATTTTAAACAATCCAACGTCGAAGTTATCGCCCGTTAATTCCACCACCAGAAGTGTGAACGAATAACCCGAATATGTCTGAAGCAAGCGTTCCACATGCTTGCCGCAAATAACCCTTTCCGAACTCCACATATTTGCATTTGTCCGACGTTGTGGGTAAAAAAAAAAGAATAATCGGGTCTCGAAACTTTGTCCTTGTCCATAGATTCTGCATAACTTGCTCTCCCATTCCTTGCGAGCTTAAACTTTGGCCCCTGGGTCCCATTTAGGATACCACCTCCGGCACAGCAATTGTTCGTTTATTAATGTTTGCTTTGAGTGTGAACGATGCTGCGTGGGTGAGAGGACTGTAAAATATCTAATTCTTAAATTACAACAATGGTGTCTTTTGCCATTCATTCCTTGGGAAGGTTTGCTCATGTCCTCGGGCTAAATGTCACCTAAGCTATTTTCGGGTTAAAATACTGTGCATTTAATTGGAAAAGAGAATCTCGTTGGAATTAAGCTTCCCTACGATAACTCCTACCTACATGTTGCACTTTCGTATTCGATATTAACTTCGACATCACTAAAGTCGGCTGTACTTGTCACCGCTTCACAATGAACTGCAGAGTTATCCTTAAGCTAGCAAAATGGGTGCGAAATGAAAATTTAATATCTATTAATATACAAAAGGAAAAACTGTCAAACAGGAGAATAATTCATTTAAACCACATTCAAAAAGTCATTTTCAGGACTACAACTTTGCTCTTCTCTCTGGAGACCAACTTCAATTTTAGTAAAACCTAGATGTATGCAATCATTTTTTAAATTGTTTTGTTACTCATTCAAAATTGGAATATATTGCATACGTAGTGGGTGTTTTCCATGGGACACCTACTAATATTTTAGAGCTTCTGGTGGCCTGGTATTTTCATTTCAGTTGAAAAATAGGAACTGTTGCATATTTCAAACCAGACAAACAAATAGGCGCTATTTCAAAGTGTGCTTTCGACCAGAATTTTCCAGAAATGTGCATTTGAAAGAATTCCGAAGACCATCGATTTTTTCCCCAAAACAAATCATTGGCTTCATTCTCAACAAACTAAATAATCACTTGTAGGTCAACTGAATTAAAAGGTCTTCGTGGTACAATCATTTCCATTTCATCATTTCTGCTATGTAAGAGCATTAATAATATTTCAATACCCCTTCTTTAACATATTCACATTTACAATTATTCACCTTTGACAGTGAGAAATAACTTCCTTCCCACTTAGCATATAATGGCAGTTTGAAACCTAGAGGAAATGTGCTTTCAGCCCGATTGTTCACTTTAATTTGTTATTTCAATCGATGACTGAACACGCCATATGCTTTTCTTTGCTGTCGTATTTCAAGTGATTTGGAAGCGAGCCAATTAAGGTTCCACATCGGTTATTCCAGGTTAAGACAAAATAAAACAATAACCAAAAAGCCCGTGGGTTGAAAGTTAAACGATAATGACAAATTATTCTGAAAATGGAAACTGTGTCGAATCGGAATCATAAGGATTTGAATTAATAATTGACAATAAATTCAAATTGACCAATACCGACAAAGAGGGCAAGCAGGTAAAGTCAAAGTCTCTGAGAAAATGCGGCTTGTGAACTTGGCTAATGGACTGTTGATACATCTTTTATCACTCCTCACGAAAGTACATCGCTAAGGTTACATTCGATATGCAAATTTCATGGGATCGGAGAATTCAAAAATGGTAAGGAAATATTCCATAGCTCGATGGAAAGAAAATTCTTTTTGTGGGATCTGATGGTAGTCGATTACTTAGTCGTACAGAGAAAGGACCAGTCAAAAAGTCAAGCGTGGATACGGACATTTCATGATGCGACAGCCTTCCCCTTCAAAATATGTCACCCTTTTTCGGCTTCGATTATGACGTAAGCCATCCATCGAAATTTTATAACTGATTTTTCAGAGTAAGGATATATGGTAAATTAACTGGTCTTTTATTTCAAATTGCTGCATTTAAAGTTCATTCATTCCATAAGCGATGAAATCACGAAACAAATCAAATATCAATAAAAAAATTTCAGGAAAAGGTATCAAATTTATCTCATTATTATACGCATATTGTAACGTGTAATATGTTTCCTCTCCTTTGGGCAAAAAAACTGCAATATGCACGAGTGCCAAACAGCACGCTTCGATTTATTTTAATTGGTTGGCAGTGTGCCAACTGAGCAATTGTGCTGCACGCAGCCACTGTCATTTTGTTTCCTAAGTTTTCAATAAAAAACTAAAATACACGAATATAAATTTGATAGATATGAGGGAATGGCGTATTGGCAGTTCTAACCCTGTTAGATGAAAGTCAGTATTGAATTAAATTTATTATAAATTATTTAAGGTCATCCAACAAGAGGCGTCATTTGAAATGGTGCGTCATTGGTGAACTGTCAAACCTGAAATGTCATTGTGACTACATTTAAAAAATAAAAATGAGGAGGATATGAAATATGAATCAAGATACACTCGCACAGCGTAATGAAGTAGTGAAAATTCACCACAGAAGACGGTAGGAATATTACGGAAACGTTTCGTAAAGTACTTATGAATTTGTCATCATCAAGGGTTTTCTTTGCTGTTGAAGGTGAATTTAGTCGATTGATTTGCTCGTTTCGAACTGGTAAGTGATGTAAGGACTCCAAATCAGGACACTGCCCTTTTGGATCTATGCTTCGAAAATGGAATGCGAAGCCCAAAGATCTCTGCAGGAACTGCGGTGATGAGGAAGAGACCGAAACGATTCAACCTCTGCAGTGCCACTGCCCAGCTCTTCAGAACCGGCGCCTAGCTTCGCTGGGCTAAAGATTTTACAGAGCCTACGGATTTAGCGAACGCAAACATACTGGATCTGTTAAGATTTATGAAGAGCACGGGATGGTTTCATCCATCACTGTTTATGATTTTGTCACACAAAAATTGAAGGGATTCACAATGGTCGGAGTGAAAGTTATGTCTATATCAACACAATCCACTTCTTTAACCTAACCTAACCTAAGTCTTCTTTGAATTTGATCGGTAGCTAAAATTCGCTAAGACTTGTCTGGGTCCAGGGGCACCACGGGATCACAGGAAATGAGATCGCCGATGTACTTGCTAGGCGAGGATCAGATGAGGCATTCTCAGAACCTGAACCTACGCTGGGACTGCCCACGTCTTTGGGTAGGGGTTGCATCGATGGTTGGACTTCTCGGGAGCACAACCAGCAGCTGGCATGACTCTCCAGGATGTAGACAGACCAACCGCATGCTTCCAACGTCTGTATTGACTTTCCGGCGCAAAAATGGTTCAGTTTGGTTTCTTAATTAAGTGATGCGATTTCCAGGCGCTGTAGTTTTTGGGATTCGTTCAGTTTATCAATATCGAGTTTATTTACCTTTCCTATGAGAGAAAGTTGTAGACTTATTGGGACACTCCCATAATTTGTGCAATCTCTCGCATTAGTTTAGTTGGATATGAATCCGCCGGTGCTATAAAACGTCGTCGTCAGCCAACGTTTCTGGATTCTCACGTGGTTCATTTTCGAAGCTAAAATCTACCGAAAGGAACTTTCCAAATCAACGTCGTACAGCGCATTCGTTAACCGCTACATCCTTAAATGCGTCATTAATGTTTTTCATTGCCAATGACGCATTAATATAATAATAAAAATGGCGGCGCTACAGTCCGAGGTGGACCTGGGCCTAGCTTCTCAGCAATCACTCGTGTTGTGCGTGCTATTGTTCTCTCACGAGTGGAGGGGACCTACAGTTTAATGCCGACTCCGAACGGCGAGATTGAGAAGCTTTTTCTAGACAGTTATACTCCTTGAGCATTGTCAGTGACTCGAAAAAGGTGGAGCCGTGGAAAAATGTTAGATGAATTTTTCGGGAATCGAAAAAAAAAAAACCCTCTACTCTCCTCTACTCTGGATGGTGCAGTTGGTTAAGTGCCTGCCCCTAGTTCGACGGGTTCCAGGTTCGAATCCCAGTGAAATCGAATCTGGTCCAGTCACCATTTGCGTTGGGATTAAATTAACGGCACTGGAGTAGGTTGCTACCTCACAGTTCAATGGACCAGTTTGGAGTCTGAGTGCTCCAGTAGTGTTTAAAAAATCCGACACAAAAAGAGTTTCTTGTAACGAACCCTAAAATTCTTACACGTCAAGCACACGTACCACTTTATTTTATAAAAAAAGAAAATTTAACGTTCAGTTAAAGAGTTCTTATTTCCGACTGAGCGAAAAACTTACATTTCATGTGGTACAAGCCAGTGAGTAATAGTTTCATGTATGTCTTGAAATCTAAATAGAACAAAGAAGAACGTAAAATAAGGATGGTTACAAAATATTTCCCACTCCTTCCCTTTCAATGCCTTGACACAGCGTTAATTGTAGGGAGACCCTCGGATACTTATTTTTCTGTGTGTATGCATTGTATCTTGTGAACGAATACGTACCTCCTAATATTGTTGTTCAATTGGTTTACCTAAACCTTTGGTTCAACATTGTATTTATTTACTTAGTGAGATTGCAGTTAACCTGTGCACTTGCTTTGAACAGATATTTGTATGACTGTGCATATATACAAATGTTGAGGGCTTCCTGTAGTGACTGTGGCATTAACGAAACCAAAACCGAAACCAAAGAACTAAAACATAAACAAGAATAACTTTCCTTCCACAATCGTCATCGTTGCTTTATAAACAGGAATGCATAAAACATGCCCCAATGCTAATTAAAAACAACTTTAAATAACGAAACTTTCCGTTCTCCCACAAAGATTGGACTATTTGTCATTTAAATTTTCTCCCCTTTATATTGTAAAAGGGAACTAGTATTTCGGCTAGTCAAAGTTTTTTCGCCGAATAACATCCACGAAGGCGAAGTAAATGGCGAAAAAGAAAAGAAATCCTCTTACAGAAACTCCCCATTTTGTTTTTGTCGACGTGGTCTTCTAAATATTTATGCTGATTCATTGTTGGGGGTGAAATTTCCCGTAAAAGAAAAAAAACAGTTTCTGTATTCATTGTGTCCTGAACTGATATATTGAACTATTTCTTGTTGTGGTTGATTGCTGGATAAGAAAATTCTTACTACAAGTTTTCTGCTCTTTCACGTGCTATCTGAGCATACACACGTATGTCCTTTAAGATCTTGTGTCGTGATTTAATTAAAGCGTGACCCAAATTTAACAAGAACGTGAAACACTCGTACGAAAGCTGAGAATTTGTTGTTTAAACATCGATTTCTAGCGAGAAAAAGAAGCGATGTTTGACATCTTCTTACGACGAATAAATTTCGGAAGTAGCAAATGTCAAAATCCTTGTGTTTTGTATCATTTCAAGGCAATTTTTTTTTCTTTTTCGATTTATTGAGCCTTTTCCCATCAATGGAAGATAAGGATGCCTAATACATTTGGCCAAGGCTTTATATACCACCATTTGGCCAACTGGTCAAACAAACGCTGTATCCATTTTTGAAAAAGCCAGGAGGATCTTAGACACTCCAAAAAGTTAAGGAACCACAATCTGAAGAGGTCTTACTGGTCACTTTTCATACAACTAGCACTTATACAAAATACGTCATGGCAGTAGAAAATACTGCAGACACTGTAAACAAAGGAACTATGGGACACTTCCTCGTCCTCGTCCAAGTCTAACATTAATCAGATTCAATATAATGAATAACAGCTTTAACAGGGATCAAATAACAAAACACTCCATCCAAGAAATCATAGAATTTCTAAAGACAGCACTCAGGTTCTGGATTAATGGAGGAGGCACAGCAGAGCTATTGTGGTCGCAGAGCAAGTCATTATATTTACTCCCGACTGTCTTCAATTCAATTCAACAATTCACCTGCAGCCGCAACCAGCTGTGAAGTTGCTCGAATACTTTTGATTATTCCTCTGCTACTGTTACTTATGCGTGACATCCTCTTGGCTGCGTCTGCTAACATTTCTTGAAGAAATAAAAACACGAGCTCAAGTTGATGCACGTCTCGTTTAGCCAACAATGGAATCAATTCTAAGCGAAGAGAGGAAACAAACCAACAACTTCCTGTGTTGCCCAAATCCTTATAGGCCACTGCACTTCCCCGCGAAGCAGCGTGTAATATCAGGGTGGAAACAGGTGCTGGTTTAGGTCACTGGCTTGTTGTTACGGGTATGTTGCTTGAGGCTTGTTGCTTGCGGTATGTAGCTTGGGGTTTAAATACGTACACGTGTGTAGAAGGGGATCGCAAAAAGGAATAAAACACGAATAAAGAAACGTACAGGAGAAATGTTTGTGATTGCCTTTAATCTCTTTAAAAATTCGTAAGTGTAGCTAATTGTAGGTTTTTGAAGATGGAATACCTGAACAAGGAAGACAGAATAAAGTTAGCAGTCATCAACACAGTCCACAAATACGGAGTCATATATAAAGGCTAAAAGGTATACAAAATATATATGAAAGGGTAAAAAAATACGAGTTAGAGGAAAATTTTACTTAGAAGAGATTCGCTTTAGAGGGATTCGACTATATATTATATATTATTTTTATATATAATATATTTTTATGCTCGCTCATACAAGGGCTTCGAAAACAAATTGTGTGTGAGATATCATCGAATTTGTTGTTTTATTTGGAAGCCTTGACATGACATTATGCGTGGAATATGACACCGTTTAAATTTCCGATGCGTATTCGAGAAGCGCAATTTTCGTTAACTGTGGATCAGGCTGAAATTGAGCCATGGCACGGTTGACTCTGCGTGAGACACCCATGCCCTCAAATCACTCGGGCATAACGCCCATTCTAAAGAATCTTCCTATAGGGACTTCTGAACTTAGACAGTTGATAGCGCCCATATTGTGGAAGCTACAACTGTCAAATTGGCTGTCATTTATTCAGTCTGTTTTGTTGCCAAGGCCATCACCACGAGCGCTGTAGTTCGATGATTACCAACTTCACTTGGCCCGAAATTTATGTTATGGACAGTAACGTTGTTTTAACAGGTTGGCGCTACGTGCTGCTCAGCTCACGCCACATTGGAAATTCTGTACGGACGATTCGAGGGCAGGGTCATCTCACTTGGAGGTGATATGAACTGGCCACCGAGATCGATTCTGAAGTCGCAGGTCTATGTGAATAAGCCACAAACCACAGCAACCCTCAAAGCCAACATACGAGTAACCTATGCCATCAGTCAAGTTTAGCCTAATTTATGCGCCAGAGTCATGACAAATTTTATATTTTGTATGTGCACCAACCAGAGAAGCCGCGGTTAATATTTGAACGATGTTATATTTCATATAAAATGTCATCGACAGGCCTTTCAAATGAATGAAAAATGTTGATGGCATCTTACACATACTTTATTTTATTTGAATTTAAAGTTAGGAAGCGCTTAATGAAAAACCCTTTAACATCAGCTCCATAGCAAGTAGCACTGTCTGCACGGCATACGCAACCATTTCTTCCAATTTGGGCCAAAGATATTGTTTGTCATCAAGTCGATAGCGTATTGCGTTGATGTCATGTTGATGTATGTCAATTCGAAGAAGTGCGGATCTATGATGATGCCGAAGTACAATCCACACCAAACAGTGACTTTCTGCAGATGCACTGCCACTTGATAGACATCGTCCCAAATTCGGAAACTCTGGCTTTTGATACACCTTTTCATCCAAAGACGGGCCACGTGGCTGAACATTTTTTTTTACTGAGTTGGCTTCCATCTTCTCCACAGCTCAGTCAGCGAACACTTGTCATTAACTATGGTCGCTTTCCTTCAGCTCCTAGGTTTTTGGTGGATGGGGGCTCAAGTTCCGACACAAAATTCGACAAGCTGATGTCTGCGAAAGGTTGAATTCTTGTGCACGGAGTGAGTTTGACTGCCGCGAGTTTCTCCGCTCTCTCTCATTGATGGCAGCAGATCTTGATTTTCGTTGACACCAGGACTAGTTTGAGTCAGATGGGCACCAATTTTGTCAGAATAAATCGTTTCCACATTACCCAAGAGGTCGACTTTCAATGGGACTTATTTTATTAGTAACTTGACATACGGGTGTTGCCTGAACCGGGCGGTTCGAACTACGCCCCCAAACCTTGAATAGGCTGGGAATGGTGACCATGTAAACCGTAAGATAGGCGGAATACTTCCATCGTTATCACAAGATGATGAGAAACACTTATATTCGACGCTCCGTTTCAGGACACAATGGATCCAACTGTTGGTCTAAGTGTGGCACGACTCTAGTAGGAAGGGCACCATCTCATGGACATCATATCTCAACGCTATTCATGGCGATTTGTCTTTAGTTTCTGAAAAACTAACAACATGTCCGCCATATCCGTCCCTATTGCAAAATCCTTTGGAACATATTAGAGTTCGAATCAACCCTAATTAGTAGATACCTGTTGCACCGAATACGTTTATGATACAAAGAAATACATAAAAATATAATATAAAAAAAATGAGAAATAAAAAATAAATTAAATATTAAAGTAATATGCTTTTATGTATTTTAGTACCCATCTCACTCACAAATGATGTCCATACCGTATTCAAAATGCACACATTTGCTTTGTTCATTTGCAGGTTGCGCTTTCTTGACGTACTTCAGTCCGGAGAGCTCGGCTCAAACCGCATCACATGACAAGCAGGCATTACCCGGGGTAAGTACTCTCGAACTAAATGTTAGAACCACTAACCAGTCATTTATATATAAATGTCGTGATCAATTCACTTTTCATGTTGCATTTTAAAGAATATAAATATAATAAGTGTATATTTCTCGTAACTTATCTATCTGTCTGTTTTATTGTTGTCGTTTTCGCCCTGTTTTGAGAATATACGAAATGACTTGTATGCACATGAGGAATTTGCTGAGCTAAACAACTAAGCGTTTCTTTTTTGGTTTTCGTTTGAGTTTGTTTTAGATATTTGCTGTATTTAATTAACTATTTGTCTGTGTATATGTGTTGTATTTTTGTATGCATAAATCAATTTTTTACTAATATAATCCTTAACGTAAGTCACTCAAGTCGAATTAAAAGCAAATTGCTGCTGCAAATGTATGTACTGCTGCAACCATTGCTCGCATGCCACTCAAAAGCTATGAGCGACATCCAGTACACGCCTATGGTTGCATCCAGTTCGAAAGTTAAGCTATTCATTATACAGTACTTTTTACAGTTCAAAGGAATGAACGACATTACCGAACCCAAGAGGATGGTGGAGAGAACTCAGCACAGAAAGTTTGTACATTAAAAACTCAACAAGTTTGGTATACGAGTCGATTTGAATGTGTGCGTTTGGAAATGTTTAAATGGCCTTTGTAACGATTTATGGGTTAAGTTAAGTGTTGCAATATGCGACTGTGTTCGGTATTTATGTATGCCTCTCTGTGCACGTACTAACGTGCGTTGTTTATTATCGCACATTACTTCGCATTACACTCGTGGCTGTATCAAATAGTAATAACCGTAATGGAAATAAACACCCACTGTGTTTAAGCGTCGTTATAATTGTGCTTGGCTTATCTTAGAAATCCCCCAGCCACCACCTATGCCTATCGAGAAGGGAGAATTAGCCTTTGGGTGGATTGCAGCAACTACTTTGCATTCGATGGGAAGAATGTGATGCAATATGAACGTGAATAATTGTTGTTTTCTAATTTTTGAATTGTTCGATGGTGCTGAAGTTGGCAGCAACATTTAATCGGGTAAATGCATAATTACTCGTTTTTATAGGGACGAAATGTGCAATTAACACGTATGGGGAAATAATCATTAGTTTAGTCACACCATTGACATGCAACATTAGCGCATGCCTGGTGCTCTCATTTTCGACTGAGGAGGGGTACCTCATTTCAGTCTGATGTTGTTGGCGGTTTTCAAAGAAATGTGAGGGAGAGTGATCCCAATTCTTAATTTTTAGTGATTTTTTCGAAGGCGAAATGGATAAAAGTTTCTCAGGGGAGCCTTCTGGGTTGAAAATGGGCAACTACTAGTAGAGTCGCAAAAACGACTGTATGGCGCAGTTGGTTAAGTGCCTGCCCCAAGTTCGAGGGGTCCCAGGTTTGAATCCCAGTAAAATCGAATCTTTAATGCAGTCCTTGACGGACTTGGAGTTTACGAGATGGGAACTCAATGCTTTCACGGCCGCTTGTCTGTCCAAGCAGAAGGTGATTTCCATGTCAGGAAGGTCCATTTGCTGTACAATCTGCGCAGCTTTCTTAGTGGCAAAGATTTCTGATTGAAATACACTAGAATAGTCAGTAAGCCGAGTCTAGCAGTTAATGGGAGTTAAAAGTTGAACACCACCGACGATTTAGACAGATCTCAATGGACTAACCTCGAAGTTGGCATCACAGGTATACTAATTAAACCATTGTAGGCTAGATGCCGTGAAAAATTGTTTGTCTGAACTGGGATTTGAACTTAGACTCAAAAGTCTAGTGCGTCTGAGTAGACGAACAAACCCACACGGCCAAGGCGACCACATTGTATTGTTAAAAGGTTGAAACATCCGCTAATTACAATTATTGCCAAATTCTTATCCGTAGCAATTAAAGCAATTTAACTTAATTGAATGACACATGGCCCAGTTGATGATTATCAAAAGAACTGAAGAAATATGTGCATGACTGTATTTAATTATAAGTTGAACGTACTCCTTTATCTGAACTGTACACGTACATACGTATGTACTGGCCCTCCTTAACAATTGCATACTGTTGAGTTTACCCGTCTTTTATAAATAAAATACTCTCACCTCCATCAGGATATGAGACTTCACAATATTCATGAATATAAATGCGGTACGTTGCTGCACGCATTGTACTCTCATTTTCATTGTTTCATTATATGTACTCCCCCATATTTACATACGTATTGTTGGTGTTCCTTCGCAATTCTCCTTCTTCAGCTTTTTACTATTATATTCGGCGATAACCTCAAACACAACATAGCGGATGCATTTACAATTTCTCTGATATTATAATGTAATCCTCTCGTCAATTTATATTGAAATGTATTTTCCCAGACGTGCACGGACCGAATGAACGCAACTCAACCGTTTGCATCGCACATTTTCTTTTTGCAAAAAAAAAAACGAACCAACAAGAGAATGCAAAACAAAAAGAAATTAAAATAAAAAAAAAGCTGCAAGAAAAACAATAATATTCCGAATGAGAAAAAATCGCAATGTAAACATTTTTCATTAAGGCGAACAGCATTTAGCGGCATTCCGGACCGTTGAAACAGACAGCCATGGCACCCTGAACAGACTGTCGTAGTACACCATCAGAACCACCATTCATCGAAAATTGCGCGCTGTTGCTCTCATGATCCAGATCCAGATTCAGACCCCCCCCCCCGCCCCAAAACAACCGTCTCCAGTTGCGCTTCAATTTGGCGTTTTGTGAACAAATGCGGAAGGCTAACAAATCGACAGAACACTCTTCAACTCATTTCTTTATTCTACAAAATCGGTGAGATGTTGGGGAATTTAATGATTTTTTTTTGTACTTACACTAGATTTTGAAGCGTTCAAATGTTCTATATTTAGAAAGGCAAATTGAATACTCGATTTTCGACGAAACTCAACATTTGCTACAAACAGTGGGAGGAAAACAAGTGAATACACTGCGAGAATTGCATTTTTGATTTTTTTTTCTCATAATTTGCTGCCGGAGTCTTTGTTTCAGTCCATGGAAGCAGCCGTCAAGGCGGCATAAGACCTTGTTTTCTAAAGCGACGATATTGTGCGTTATCAAGAACATTTAACATTTTATTGCAGAATAAATAAGAATAACTTCCGCCCACCGCTGTAGACAAGTAGTGTTCGAGTTTATGAAGGAAGTATTCGACAGAAATGTTTTGTTCTATTTCACATATATTTCAGAAACATTTTAGTTTAAGTTTAAATTTAATTTAATTTAGATTTGATTTTAATTTATTTGTTAAATTTAAATAAAATTAACTTAAAAATAAAAAGGAAATTAATTTCAAAAGTTCGATGTATCATGTATAAGAGACTTAGGTAAATAATGAATGTGTGTATTTTCAAATAAACAAGGTACTTCCACACCGTTATTAATTGCTGGAAATTTTTCAAAAAGGAAAATACACATTTCTCCACCTTGCCGAAAAAGTACACATCGGGAGCGGGAAAATGATCAATAAAAATCAATAATAGAGAATAAGAGAGAGAGAGTGGGAGAGAACAAGCAGGGAGTGGGTGAAAATTCGAGATACACACTGATCTCATGGTCCATACGAAACATTCCATGCTAACCGAGAAATCCAGAAATTCTGAAATAATTTTTTTCAGTATTCACACTCGCGTCATTTGAATTAGCGCAAATTGTGCACCAGCTAGAACCTTTCGATTTTGACTATCTGTCGGGCATTCGTAACTTCTTTCTCGTGCCGGTAATACGAAAAACAAACTAAACCCATTCCACCAACAATCTACATTCTATCTTCTGACCCAAACGCATTTTGTGTAATTACTTTCGAATAGAACTAGTAATTACGGGATTAATCGAAGCACCTGATACATAGTGGGTGCACCAAAGTTCCTTTAAAGTACATTTATATCCAACCCACTAACCCCTTTGTTCTTTTTTCCGTATTTACTTTCCGTAGCTAAGCACTTTACGTAGACAGAAGAGTGTAAAGCTAAAATAACGCTGGTGGTAGCAGTTGTTTTTTTTTTCTTGTCCCTTGTGCAGCTACTAAATTGCAACTGGAGCCAAGAAGGTATCATTTGTAAACGTGGTGCAGTTCAGCGACGAGCACGAGTTTGACGTTTAGTGTTTTTTTTAGCTAAAAGTACCCTATTCCTTCAGCTGGTATACGAGTACTCGTACGTTCGCATATATCTCTTATGTATGTCTTATTTTACGTTCATGTCGGCTTCCTTTTCCTGCTGTACGTGCTGTAGTTACTTGTGGTGACGAAGACGAAAGTGAAATAGAAAAACGGAAACGAACACATACGTGTCCGTGTGGCGTACAGGTGGTTTATTTGACATTTTTAAACGTTTGAGTGAGTTTTCCTTTTTTCAGAAAGGTGTTGCTTAAAATTTTTGTTGCTTCCTAAAATTAAAGTCTTTTAAACTCATTTCACTAGTTTTGTGATTGATTTGCTTGACAACTTTAATCTAATTGGCAGCCGAATATAAAATAATGGACAGCGCTTGCGATATGATTGTATCAGCGGAATCCTCAAGTTATTATGATTATTGGGTAACTACACTATATTTATAGACTGCATTTCATTTGTTAGTTGTAGATGTGTTTTTCATGTGTTAAATACCCTTTAAAATTTTAAAGTTAAGATACTCGATTTCCAATATATCCTTTCTTGGGCTTAGCCTTGTGCAGGATACTTTTTTACACAAATAGGCTGTCTTCAAAAAGCTAATAAATACATATATGTGCGAGTGTCCGGAAAAATAAAAGAAATATTTATTTTAATAATTATTTTAAAATTGTTTTAAGAATTTTTTTTTTAAATTATTTTAATATTGTTTAATAATTTATTTAATAATTCTTATTTTATAAAAACGTCCCCGTTTTTTTAAACATGTCCTTGACTGTTTCAATCTGTTTGTGACTTAGATTCAAGGCTGAATGGGGGAAGCGATTGGTGTCACCCCCTCATACATATTCCATAGTTTAATAGTTTGCTGCTTTAGACGATCTTGCGCCATTTGGCATGATGTCACTTCTACAAAGTGTCATAGGGCCTAATTTGGCATTATGTCGCAAACCAATTTGGCCATATGAGACTTTTGAAAGCGACATTATGCCAAATGTTAATATTCGGTTCAATGACACTTTCAAAAGTGTCATTATGCCAATTTGGCACAATGTCGTTCGGCACAATATTACGGCACCATCCAGGCGACTATAAGGTACAATATGGTATTCACAAAGAACATCGTCTTTATGGCTACTCAAAATGCCTTAAAATCGCTGGATACTGTCGCATTGCTCACGAGAACAGCATCTCTATACCTCATGTCTCTCAATAAAATGACAACACCTTTCAATATTTACCTCATGTGGGTGCGGGAATAGTGCGACACTCTAAACATTTACGAATCCAAAGAAATCCTCAGACATGGCACAGTCCCTTCGTTTCCGTGCATACCAATAATAAAGCGCGACTAATGGTTGAAACACAACAGTGCGTCAGCGGCAGCGTTGTCTTTCAAAGCACACAATTCAATAGACATGCACGAAATACTGCGTCGACCTATGTAAGTGAAAAATGAGAGAGATGAGAGGATCGTAATAAAACGTAAAACGTAATCCCAAGTCATTATTCAACATGTTGGATATTTTTTCGACAGAGGGATGCGCTGTGAGAGCGAAATTCAGAAATGCTTCCCAAATTGAAAATTTTGTGGCAATTGACATTTTAAACATGAAAACAGCTGACTAAAATTATTTTAACGACAAAACTAATTTGAAATCCGCTTGGAAGCATTAATACGCCAAATTAGCAACAAGAAGCACATTTTTTTCATTTTCTTGGCATTCATTTTCCGTAGTTAATTTCTTTAACGTTCAATTGTTTGAACAGAATATTTTTTGATTTGACATTTCAGAAATTATCAGCTGACAGAATATTTTTTATTTGGTATTTGAGAGAGAGGGAACAGCTGATTTACGCAGTGCGTCAACGCACACCCTCCTTAAAATGAAGTCGGCTAGCGCAGCGCACTGTTGTGTTTCAGCCATAATACCACGAATTCGTAATTGTTCCGAGTGCACAAAGTAGCTCATTACCAAATAAATCTGATTCATGCTTAACTCCAAGCGCTCACTCTGCCCAATCAGTACGGACAGACCTTCACTCAGGACACTCTTCGATGTCATAACATCACGCCGTCTAGTTGGCATAGATGCCCTTATAACGAATTATGTAGAAGAAGAGTCTGAGGACAGCATTACTTAACTCACCAGGGGGCTTACTCCATAGTTTCACAATCTGTGCGAACTGAAGAGTATTAGCATCGGCCAACATAACCGCTTGCGGGTGCCGTAGCGTGGTGGGTAGGTGCGTCAACTCCTACGCTCGATGTTATCAGTTCGATTCCCGAAAGAAACACCAAATATTTTTTTACGGCATTACCTCTTTCGATTCACTGATGTTCAAGAATGCTTAAAGAGTATAACTGCTTCCCAATATCGTCGTTCAGAGTCGGCATTAAACTGTAGGTCCCCTCCACTCGTGAGAGAACATTAGCACGCACAACAGGAGTGGTTGAGAAGTTAGGACTATAGCGCCGCCATTATTATTATTACTAACTTAACCGCTTCACCACAAGCTTTGAATGACTCAGTGGATAGAAGATTGGCCGATCCGCATGATATCACAATGGGCCCAGGATGGCCGGATTGTGACTAGTCATTTTGCAAAAACTAAAATTGAACCTACCCCAAAAATATTTAACCTTTCTAAAGTAGGTATTGAAAATTGCCCTGATAGAAAGAGTGCATATAATCAAAGCAATTTATAAAGTACGACGTTGATATTTAGTTGATTCTCTGGTACATTTTATCTTATTAAGCGTTGGTTTTTGTAATGTTTGAACGTTTAGAATTATTTCCTGTTAGCTGTTGAGAGTTATTTTATCTTCTTCGAGTGGTGCTGCCTTCTGAAGTTGATTTGGGCGTAACTTCTGCGTACATTTATTGTAATATTTTTTTAAGATTTTAAATTAAACTTTTGATTTTATAAAGTTAAAATTAATCGTAAATTTAATAATGTTTATATTTTAGGAAAGCTGAACTAGTTTAATTTGCAAATGTTAAGTTTGAGTTATAAACACACTTGTTGAAATTCTTCAGAGCATATTATAAGCAAAATAGTTATTACGTGTCTTTCTTCAAGACTGTACATTTAACCACTAGATGTAAACAAATTCTGTCTAGATCTGTTTATAATTTTATCTAATGTTTAGGAGGCCACTGTATGAACGCAAAAATCAAAGATGTTTTGTGTACGTGCAATGAAACACTACATCGACTTGGGCCAGCAGTCACTGAAATGTAATTCACAACAGATTGTTTAAAAAGAGGCACTACTTTTTGGGAGTCATTCACCAAGCTCCAAGAAAGCACCTTTTCTAAAGTCTTCTCAAATATCGCCATCTGTATGCGATGGCAGGTTCTTTTATTCATGTAAGCAAAGTAGCACATCCCAGTCCACATGAGTGTGTATGTATTCCTAAGAATACCCTTGTAATCAGGATAAAATCTGATATAATTGTTGGTTTAAGATTAGTTTTCATGGGCAGGTAAATATGGAATATCGAACAGATGTGGCACTTTAATAGGCTTAATCTGAGGCGAGCAATTCCTAAAGCAATTCGTTCGTATATAGTGGGATTTATAAACAATTGAAAATATTTAAAAATACACTTTCTCGATTGCATGTGGAACGGAACTCAGACGAAGGTGATCATTTGTTATTTTTTCCCTGTTGTGGAACACGTGTAGGTGGTTAGGTAGAAGTGGTGGTTTCCTTTAGAATTTTAATCCAATTAGCAATGTGGTGTGCCATTTTCAGATTCATATACCTAATTGGAAAATTATGCCAAATAGTCTCCCTACATAGCTCTCCACGTACCTGAATATGCGTTAATCTTTAGGACAGCAATTTTGTGCACACCCATATATCTCCAAAAATGTCTCAGTAAACAAATGGTTAGAGATGTCGTGCCTTGTTTATTTAATTGAAAATTGTGTCTTTTTTTATAATTTTCACTGGTTCCTGCAAATATTTAATGGCTACAATGACGGGTATACCACTATGAGCAGACTGTTCTACTTTTTTTTTCTTTTTTTCGGAGGATTTTTTGAAATACTACTGGAGCACTCAGACTCAAAACCGGTCCATTGTACCGTCAGGTAGCAACCTACTACATAATAATAATAATGGCGGCGCTACAGTCCGAGGTGGACCTGGGCGTAGCTTCTCAGCAACCACTCCTGTTGTGCGTGCTATTGTTCTCTCAAGAGTGAAGGGGACCTACAGTTTAATGCCAACTCCGAAGGGCGAGATTGAGAACCTTTTTCTAGGCAGTTATACTCTTTGAGCATTGTCAGTGATTCGAAAGAGGTGGAGCCGTAAAAAAATGTTAGGTGTTTTTTCGAGATTCGAACCTTAGACCTCGAGCGTAGGAGTCGACGCACTTACCCACTACGCCACGGTACCTTTGACTGCCTCAATCATCTGAGGATCGGACTCCATGATGATGCGTATAATATCTTCCCTCCGATTTGTATTAACGCCTAATTACATTTTGTCAACAATCTCGTACTTATAGGGACCTAATTAGTATGGTTTATAGGCAGTGAAAAATCTGAAAGAAATGCTGACCAACAGCCTCGTCGATTTCAAGGCGTCCTATGACAATAGAGAAGAGCTATACAGCACAGTGTTAACTCTGTCATCCTTCCCAAACCCGTTAAGTTGTGCAGGATGACGGTGAAAAGTTCTCGTTCCTCTATCAGAGTCTCTCTCTATCAAATCCCACTAAAATAATGATTGTCAATGTTTCCAGCAAGGCGACGAGCTTAAAGTCTTTGAGAAGATCTTCCATAACTCACTCGATTATGCCAACACTAGAGGCACGATATTCTAAAAGTCCATACGATTGCTGCCCAAAGTGATTGGGCGCACTTAGCAAGCCGCTTGCTACTATTCTAAGACGCAGGAGTGAATATAATGGGATCTAGTGCAGGGCAAATCGAAATTTATGTGACTTTCGACAAAGGACGTAGGCCACAGACGGCTTCAACAGGAAGTTGAACACAATAACATCTTTATGAAGCTAAAACGCAGAATTAATTCATTCTGGTAAGGCCAGCGATTCTTGAAGGTTCTGAGCCTGAGCTACAGTTGCCTTCCATCCTTGACGGTCCCGGCCACGCTGCTTCCAGTCGTCAAGACAAAGTTGTCTTGCATCCGCGATCACTTGATCTCTATACCGGAGGTTCGGTCTTCGTCTCCTTCTCGAACCTGAGGACTGGGATTCGAAGACCCTCTTAGCTGGAGCATTGTTGTCCATACGCTCGATGTGGCCAAGCCAGTGTATTCGACGGTTCTTGCCTTCCGGAGTACATTCACATCGTGGTACAGCTCGTAGAGTTCACGGTTGTGTCTTGTCCTTCATACGTCTTTCTCGCAGGTACCGAGAGTCTGTTCTGCCGTTTTACTTATCGTCCAGCTTTCGGCTCCATATAGCAGGACTGGCAGAATAAGATTTTTGTAGAAAATGATTTTGGACCTTCGAGACAGGAGTTTTGAGCCTAGCAGTTTCGATAGACCGAATTAATATCGGTTGCCATGTCGTTTGTGGAGTTGCCATTTTCCCCGAGGTAAACAAACTCCTTAACGGGTATTTTTTTGGGCTCAAAGGGCAACTGAAACAGCTAGAAAAGACTCACCCTTCAGATCGGTGATTGAAAGTTAAATTTTTCAGCATTTTTAAACTTTTTTTCGAATAAAAAGTAAAATACATATGATAATGACAATGACGCTTGTCTGTGTATTGCAAAAATTATTAAGACCCCAAGCCTATTATTTTAAAAGGATTATTCAACTCAACCCTAGTATAACTTCTATGCCATTCTCAACACGTTTCTGATCTCATAGAGAGCAAGTGTCGGCAAAATCAACGAGCCTTGAAGCAGAACTGAGTCCTCGTCTACTATGACATCATTTCCAGGACGTAATTTGAATTCAATCCTTAATAGGAAAACAAAAATGTCAACAGAAGAGAAGCGCATACGTACACTCAGCAACATGAAACAGCATTACCAACATCATCGCAAACTTATCATCTTAGTCCTTGTTTCCCAGTCTCAATGTGACACTGGGAAACTAAAGTAAACAATTTTTGGCAGTTTAGATATCTGAGAAAAAGGCCAGACACCGAATTAAGGAGACGAAGGAACAAGAAGGTTTCCCTCACACAGCAAACCGATGTTCGGCAATGCAATTTTCAATTTGCATTTAAACGAATCGTAACCACAATTTTTGACAACTATGCGAAGGTTATTTATGTCGGCAAGTGTTTGTGTGAGAAGATTGAGGCTCCGTAAACGCATCTGTGTTCTTCCTTTAAACGTCTAACTGTGTTCTCAGTCGGAAGCAACACACACACGAGAGCAATGTATTTCTTAGATAGCTGTAGCTAAACAATCTGAAGGGTTTTCCCTGTGCTGCTCCAGTATCTCTAGGATCCAAAGCTATAAATTTATGTTTTCATTCTTTGTACAGTGTGCATGTGAGTGTTGTGTAAGTTTATGTGTTAAGCGCAAAAGTGATATGAGATATCCTTTGTGTCGCCCGAAATAAGAAAGAGTACATTCCAGCTCTTGTGTTCCTTTTTTTTGAAATAGTATCTTTTGGATATGCATGCATTTGGTCAACCAAGTTCATGTTCCATTCGTATCACATGTGCATTTTCCGATGCTTTTTCTTGTGCATCATCATCTTCTTGGCTGTTTCCATATTCTTTATAAATGTTACTTATGTAGGTGGCGCATGGCACATAGATACCCTTGTGCATAGACGTATTATCTGCAGAAAGTTGTATTCGTTTAGTTTTCGAATCCATTTTCCCTTTTTTCTCGCTCTCTCTCACTCTGATTGCATCCTTTGGCTTTTGGTTTTTGGGGCAGATTTTATTGTTGTTTTTTTGAATTGAAGTTTATATGACTTTTCGGACTGTTTATCCCACATGGGACGGCAAACATGATTGCTATTTGCAGAAAAGAAATGCCGTCCTCTTTATATTGAGAGTGTCGTATGAACTTACAATGTGTGTCAAAATCGATCTCATTGTTGATCTAGACACACAACTGATGGCCGACAAATCAAAAACTTTGATTTAAAAGTAAATTATTAAATGTCTTTGGTTTCCTGTTTTTGAATGCAAATATCACACCTGAAATTTAGTTGTATCCTTGGTATAATACGACTGGATGGAGCAGTTGGTTAAGTGCTTGCCCCAAGTTCAAAAGAATCCCAGTGAAATCGAATCTGGTCCAGTCACCATTTGCCGTTAGGATCAAATTAACGGCACTGGAGTAGGTTGCTACTTGGCAGCACAATGGACCAATTTTGAGTCTGAGTCCTCCAGTAGTGCGTCAAAAGTTCACCAAAAAAAAAAATCCTTGTTATATCTCAATTTCATATATTGTTGGAGTATGCAGTGATATGCTCGTGTAAATCCGAATAAATTGTAGAAAACAAACAAGATTAATTTTCTTCCCATTGGCTTCGCACGAGCTGCCTACCACTGTCTACTCCTATTATACTAAACGTTGACTCATCAGACTATATGACATTTCGCCATTTTGCAGCTGGCTAATTTAAGTGCTCTTTGGTAAAGAGTTTTTGTCTTTGACGATGTCGAAAAGTTAGGCTAGGTTTAGCTGGTGTGACTAAAAAGTTAGCTGCGGACATTTTCTTGGACTTCTTACAGAAAATTTAAAAAAATTCGTGGTTGAAAAACCTTGTTCTAATTGTTGGTGGGTTTTCACCGAGGTGCACGTCTAATAGTATTCGGGTCGATATGACAAATGGGTCGCTTTGTGATGCTTGCCAACAATTGGGCGATCGGTGTTTAAAGTTCTGTGTCAGTTTCGGGCATTAGCTACCAAGTTTTGGGAGCATCCAACTGTTTCCGGATAAAATTGGTATCCTGTTCTTATTTTTCACGCATTTAATTGATGATTTTTCCAATCACTTCCGTACAATGAGGCTTGCGACTAAACGTAAGATCTCTAGTAACCATTAGTTTTTGGAAAATTCACCATACCTCGAAAACGGTGAGTCTGACGGCGATTTTGCTTTCTGTTCAGCGTTTTTTCCGAAGATTCACACTCTTTTAAGCCAAAATTTGTCGCCTTGGCTATAATAGAATCCAACTTATAGTCTTATAGACTTCTACAAACATTTTTTTTAAATGCCTCATATCTCGAAAACTGTGCATCTGATTTCTATTTTGCTTTCCGTAAACCTTTTTGTAAAGATGAAGGCTTTCAATACGGATCTTTTGAGACCCCATGTGTGGCCCTAGGGCTATTGGTTTGAATGCTATAGCCACAAATTGGCATCAGGAGAAGGTTCAAGGCTTTTTCAAACTTTTCGACCTCACCTTGCCTTCCAAAACCGTGGAAAGCTCAAATTATCGATTTTTATCATCAATTACAGCCAAAAAACCAAAGAATTTCATCAAAATTTTAATTTTCAACAAATTCAGCGGAAAGTCGACCCAGCATTTTTAGGTTGAAAAATTGAATTTTTTTTGGGTTTTCAAAATTTTGAGAAAAACGCAAACGATTTTGAAAACTGCGCCATATCTCGAAAACTGACGGCGATTTTGGCGCAAGAATCGTGAATCGCCTGATTTGTGTCAAAATTCTGGAAAATACAGACTGTTTTTGAAAAATGCGTCATATCTCTAAAACAATGAGTTTGACGGTGATTTTGCTTAAAGTTTTTTTTCCAAAGATGCAAGCTTTTATGAGGCAGCTTGTAGGCCTAAATAGAACCCGACTTACCGAGCCAACTGAAGAGGTCTGTTGGTTGAGGCCCAGGTCCACCCCGGACTGAAGCGCCACACATAGAAGAAGAGGAACCCGACTTATAGCCAAGAATTGAAAGTTGTTTAACGGAAAAACTTCCTTTTTTTGCAAGGGTCTGAGTATTTTTTCGTCGTCCTTTTAGTTCGACTACGCATTTCGCAAAATTTCTAGCTTTTATTTGCAATTTTTCAGAAATATAATGATTGATGATTGATTAAATAAAAGGCTTCGAACCTATTTTTTGCACACCACTGTAGTTTATTTTATGTGCACAATATGTAATTTCCAAAAATGATGCGATGTGAGGATTTTGAATAACATTTAAATGACTTTTCTCTATGTTGCTTAAAATTTGAAACGCAACCAAGTGCAATCGAAAGGCAATTTAAGGAAACCTGGATTAGGGATGTGATTTTAATTCGAATTCAGCAGAAATGCTTTTCTGCTAAAGAAAGCTCCACAACGTCCAAAGCAACCTGATAATTAATGGGTGCTTTCATAGTTCTCTATACCGAAACTATGTGACCGGAGCACCACTCACCCATTTAAAAATGGCACACGTACTAAATTCTGCTCCTATCATTCCTTGAATTTGCGTAAAGTACTTATGTAAAATAAAATATGTGGAAACTTTTGAAGAAAATTTAAATCCCCTAATGGATGGCAGGAAATTTAAGACTCATACGTAACCTATTGAAATTCGTAACATATGACGATGCATGTAAGACATATTTGGTACAACACACGCCCCGCTCTTACGCGCTCATACTTCCGTCGCATATTCAAATTGTGTAGCCTATACTTAAGTACTTATGTGGGAGGTTAATTTAAATTTGCATAAAGTTTCTCTCTATGAATGAAACGTCGCAGCATTGAAGTGGTTTTCTCTTTGCCAACTTTAATTATGATTTTTTTTTTTTTTCATTTTCATTTTTGTAATTGAGAGGTTGAGGCCGTTTCTGGGGACTTTTTATTTCTCGCTTCAAGAAATTCCCATAAAGGTAATTAATTTTGCTGTTTCTCCATTTCCCTCCCTCTCTCTCTCTCTCTCTCTGAGTAACCCTTTGAAGAAAAGGAATTACGCCGTTTGCATTCAGGTTAAAGTACGATTAAGGGTAATTCGACTTGACCAAAATATGTTGGCTTGTATAGTGAAACAGATCACACGAATACATGCATATGTTGGCAATTGTACATAGAGTCATAAGAGATTATTCATTATAACAAATGCTTATAAATATAATTTATTTTTTTAATTCCGGTATAGTTTTTTAGGGTTGTGTCTACAAAACCGGAACCTTTATAATTTCGGTGTGTCCGTCCGTCTGTCGTGTCTCGCACACTTTTTATCTCCGAAGTTTATAATGATATCGGCATGAAATTTTTGAATTAGGTACTCAGGCCATTTTCTATGCACGAAAATCTGAAAAGTGGGACTATTTGGTCCTACACTTCCCGTACAGGTGAAGTTGTCATGGATTTTAAAACAGTGACACACCCTATCAAGTGATATATCAATCGACAGATCTTTTGAAATGAGGTGGAGGTTTGCTTAAACACTTTTTAACCCAGTAAACTGTTTAAAAATTATGGAGCCCTAAAGAGTTTTTTGTTTTTTTCGGAGTATTTTTCAAACACTACTGGAGCACTCAGACCCAAAACTGGTCGATTGTACTGCCAGGTAGCAACCTAGTCCACTGCCGTTAATTTGATCCCAACGGCAAATGGTTACTGAACCAGATTCGATTTCACTGGTATTCAAACTTGGGGCAGGCACTTAACCAACTGCACCATCCGTGTTTCCTAAGATCCATTTTAAACCAATGTATTTAAAAATCTGAAAAAATCACAAAAACTTGGCTTCATCGAATGCTTTCATTCAAAACTTCAAATTTCTTTGATTCGTTGATTAAAATTAATAATTTCGATAAACGACTGTTAAATCAACAAATATCGACAACAATTATTTATTTTATTGCAATAAATTAAAAATTCTGATATTTGCTACGTTCAAGCATAACTCAGTTGAAGAAAATTCTTTTAAATTTACCAGCCTCACATTAATGGGACATTTACAAAACAAAAAAAAAGAAACAAATCATAGAACAGGTTTAAAAGAGAACAGAAAAGAGGATGCTTTTAACTCCGATTGTTGTTTGTCCTTTCATTACTCGCAATGCAAAAACCTAAAAGTAATCTCTCGTCAAACAGGCCAGGAAGACAGCAGATGCAAGGCTTGCTATCCAATCAGTCGACAATCGATGACAAAATATACGTACGTATAGCTTCATTTACTTTGCCTTTCACACACAACTGAATCGAACTCAAATGGATTGGAGATACTGTGGAATACCTTCGTTAATTTTTTCAAACTGTTAAAAAGCTGAAAAAACAGCAGGCTTCTAGTGGGTTCATGCTCTAATTATTTGATTGAAAATGTTACCGTCAGTAAATTTGTTGGTATCATCATTTAAGAAGGTTCTTCACTAATTATGAGGATGCATGTGAACGAGTGTATGAGTGTGGGTGTAGATTGCACTATAAGTTAAACAGAAACGTTTTCTCCATGATGTAATGTATGTATTTCCGTTGGCATATTATTTTTCGAATCGATAATTATCAGAAAGAGCCTTAAATCGGGAATGAATTTAATGAAGCAGCATTCTGCTGCACACCGTTTTATCTTACAGCACATTTAATGCAAAGTTAAACAACCCCCTATCTAAAGAAAATATCATATATGCACGTATGCAGGTATGTTCAAATCCTCAAGCCAGATAAGCAACCATGGATTGAGAGGTTAGTTCAACACTTAGCATAGTGTTCAATCCAACTACTACCAGCGAAAGGTAGTCTGGAATGTGGACGAAGTGAAGAAAGAAAAAAACTTAATGTTAAGAAAAGGAGATAATCTAAGGCATTTCTCGATGAAAGTTAATCCAATTTATTTCTCAGCGCTCCCCTATGGGAAAAGACATCTCATGCATGTAGCAAAGTAGGTTAGTTTTTCAGCAAAGAGTTAACATTCTGTACGCTTATTCTCAATACAGCCAATTTAATTTTACTCAGTAGGAGGTGACTACAGCAACCACTCGTGCTGTGGGTGCTATCATTATGTTTGTGGGTGGAGGAGACCTGGAGTTTAATACCGACTTTGAACGGTGGGATTGAGAAGCTTTTTCTAGACAGTTCTGCTCTTTGAGAATTGTTAGTGGCTGGGAAGAGAAGAAGCGTGAACATTTAAAAAAATGTTTGGATCTGCTTGGGATCTACCACAGACTGAAATTCTAGTGCGTAGGATCTTTGTGATGGAACCCTCTGCGACACCTGTGGAGAAGACGATGACACTGCAGAGCACTTTCTCTGCCACTGTTCCGCCTTTACTCGTATTAGACTATAACTGTCTAAAAAACAGCTTCTCAATTGCGCCGTTCGGAGTCGGCATTAAATTGCAGGTCCTCTCCACTCGTGAGAGAATAATAGCACGCACAACACGAGTAGTTGCTGAGGAGCTAGACCCAGATCCACCTCGGACTGTAGCACCGCCATTATTATTATTTTAAATATCGTGAAGATCTTGGAAGAAGTAGTGTTCTGTAGCGCAACTGGCAAAAATAAGAGGTAATCAGGAGTATCCTCTCGTTCGACTGGATGGCGCAGTTGGTTAAGTGCCTGCCCCCAGTTCGAGGGGTCCCAGGTTCAAATCCCAGTGAAATCGAATCTGGTCCAGTCACCATTTGCTACTTGGTGTTTTTTTAAGCACTTCACTGGAGCGCTCAGACTCAAAACTGGTCCATTTTACTGCCAGGTAGCAACCTACTCCAGTCCCGTAATTTGATCCCAACGGCAAATGGTGACTGGACCAGATTCGATTTTCCTGGAATTCGACCCTGGGACCCCTCTAACTTGGGGCAGGCACTTAACCAACTCCGCCATCCAGTCGTTTTCCATCTGTAAAGAAAAAAGCAAAGAACAATCATTTCCTATCTCCGCAAGCAATGAACTCAAGCCCATCTGTCAATCCCAGTGGTGTGCTTCTGCAACTGGCATCCTCCGTAGATCAGAGTAATTTTTCCTTTCGTAATTAAAATTCTCAAAGCTCTGCAATTGACAATGGTCGAAGCAAAATATGTTTGCTTTAACAGAAATCTTCTTCATCCCCGCAAATTAATGAAAGCCACACTTGGAACATTAACTACCGCTCTATCATCGTGTTGTCTTTGCGAGGTGCAACCACCAATCGAAGCTGGGAGACAGCAGTCTTCCCGAATAGCTGGATATTGCAAGCATTCCTTTGTACTCTGCACAGACAGAATGTATCACCTATTCGAGAAAGGCTCCGAACGGAAAAAACAGATTTCGCAAATGGTGGTGAAAAATCCGTACTCAGCAACAGAACACAAAGCAAACGCAGAGTAATCTAAAATGCAACGAACGAGCATTCGTTCATTTTTACACTCCAGATACCCATACGTGTGTACACTGCACAGGTATGCACACATGCAGTTAGAAATTTACTTTCTAAGAGATTGTTATGCCGTAATTAAAATCCTCACTGATTTATACACGCGCATAGATATAGGCGGTGGCACAGCAAATAGATGCGCCCTTGCGAATGTATCGGACTCAACATTTGTATTTAATGGTTGCAGTGAAATATTGTTGTACCGACCGACAAAGCAGAAGGACTAAGGAAAAATCTAACACTCCCATGACAAGGTTTACATTTAGTGCCAGGTTTTGTGCTGGCAAAAGTTCGTAGATAAAGTGCTATATACTCTCGCTGCATTTCTGTGGGGTAGATAAAAGCACAGCTCGCATATCCCCATACGGAGCTCCATTCGCAGGCGGAATTGTAATTAGAATGGTGTACCTCATAACCAAACAGCAAGATAAGAGCAACAGTGGAATGAAAAGCAAACGTGATGCATGGGGTTTCCGTATCCAGCTTGACGTTTGATTTGCGCGGGAAACAACTGGAGGTGTTGCTGTAACACTGGTAGTTACTCGTATACTTTCGTTTCTATACAGTTCTAAAGGATTTTTTGCCTTTGCATGCGTCCTTGTCAATAATATTGTATCAGGAATGGAAATCGTTCATTTACATGAAATGGGTTCATTTACGACTTTAATTTAATTATAAATTATCTTTTCACAAGAATCTGAAAGTGGTAGATTCACAGCTGCACAGTTATGAGTAGCGAAACTGTTAAAAGATTATTTTAATTTTTGATTGTTCTCGTAAATAACATCAGTAATTTTGCAAGGCATACTACAGTGTGACTCTGGCGCATAAATTAGGCTACTTTTGACTGATGGCATGGGTTATGATGGCTTGAGTGCTGATGTGGTTTGTGGCTTATTCGCGTAGACTTGTGACTTCAGAAAACCCCATCAGAAAAAGTCTAACGGGGTCAAGTCGCACGATCTCGGTGGCCAGTTCACATCAACTCTACGTGAGAAGACCATGTCCTCGAATCGCTCGTGCAAAATTTCCAATGTGGCGTGAGCTGGGAGCCACGTTGCGTTGTCCTGCTGAGAACACATGTCGCTGGTGTCCATATCATCCAATTCAGGCCAAAAGAAGTTGGTAATCATCGATCTATAGCACTCTTCGTTGACGGTGATAACCTGGCCAACCTCGTTCTCAAAGAAATCTTGACCGATGACGCCGCCAGTCCAAAATCCACACCAAAAAGTTCGGGATGTATAGGACGCTCCCATGTGATGATTTCATGTGGATTTGTATCATCCCAAATACGACAATTTTGTTTGTTCCCGTAGCTATTCATACAGATATGGGCCTCATCGCTGAAAATGATTTTTCAATGAAAATAAGGGTCAGTTTCTAATTGCTCCAGAGCCTATTCAGTCGTTGTCTGCGGTCGTTTACCATCAGCTTCCCGTCAGTTGAATCTTGTACTGGTGCTGACTAAAGTCATGACGCAAAATTTGCCAAGTTGTGGTCTGCGAAAGACCAAATTCTTGTGAGCCACGCTAATTCGACTGCCTCGAATTCTCAATGTCGACGAAACGCAAGATCTGCCGAAAACATAGTCGTGAGAGAATGTGAGAATGAAGACATATAACGGAGCTTGTAACGAACCCCAAAGTCCTCAAACGTCAAGCACACGTACTATTTTAACGTTCTAGTACAGATGTTCACTCGAGAACTTATTTCCGGCTGAGTGAAAATCTGACATTTGGTATAACTTGGTACAACTTACTTACCTATCTTCCTTTCTCGAACCTAGACTGTGAAAGTCTAATGCGCATGGGTCGACACACGAACCCACAAGGCCACGACGTATCCTCGTCCACTTGGCCTTTAGACCGGAGTTTCAGTCTACCACTCCTGCTCGAATCAAGAAGCTCGGATTCAAAAACTCTTTTGGCTGGATCATTGGTGTGCATTCGCTCGATGTGGCCGAGCCAGTTCATTTTACTGGTTTTTGTCATCCGGACTGTGTCCACATCCTTGTACAGCTCATAAAATTTACGGTGTCTTCTCCTCCATTCTTTTACCTCACAGGCAGGTTAAAATCTCGGAGGTACATGACTGAATGGCGCAGTTGGTTAAGTACTTGCCCCAAGTTCGATGGGTCCCAGGTTCGAATCCCACTGAAATCAAATCTGGTCCAGTCACCATTTGCCGTTGGGATCAAACTAACGGCACAGGAGTAGGTTGCTACCTGGCAGTACAATGGATCAGTTTTGAGTCTGAGTGGTCCAGTAGTGTTTCAAAAAATACTCCGAAAAGAATCGGACTTTGAATTTTTCTTTCGAAACATCTACTTATCGTCTTGCTTTTGGCGCAAAATAACAACATAGAAGGCATTAGAGGCTAGGAGCAGTGCTGCCAGGTTGTGGTAATTTTACCTTTTCGTGGGAAATTCCGAATCATATTCCGTACATTTGGTAAAAACGTATTTTTTAACAAAAAAAGGGTAACTTCCTTCTGAAACAAATAACCTTCCGATTGTTTGTGTTCTCTAATAAATCTTTGGTTGGAATACCCTGAGTTCAAGGGATGGCTGAAACCTGTGCCACAACAAAGCGATCTGAAATAATAAAGCACGGTAGAGAAAGAAAACATTAAAAGAATGCAAATGCAGTCCAACGCCTTCTCTAGTGTCAACATTGAATTGACACAACAATGATGTAAGGTGAAATAAATATGACAGCTTCCTTCGCGGAGCTTAATGCAAGAATTAACATGACAGTTCATTCGGTTCCCCTTTTAAAAACAACATTTATTTATTCGGAATTTCCGAAAAATCTGGTACTTCACTACGGCTCACATTTTTTGGAAGGTGTACATTTTGAGTGATGTGGTATTTTTTCTTCTTCAGTGTGGTAAATTTTACTTAAAAATACTGGCAGCACTGGCTAGGAGAGCATCAGTGTGTAGGCTCCATGGCCGTGTGGGTTTGTGCGTTAACACATACGCTCTAGACTTTCACAGTCTAGGTTCTAATCTCAAAACAAACCACAATTTTTCAAAAACGAAATTGTTTGCGGCTCCACCTCTTTTGAGTCACTGACAATACTCAACGAGTTAAATTTTAATTATTTATTTTAAAAAATATAAAAAATTTGACAAATAGTTTTTATTCCACGTGTAATCCGTTCAGCTTCAGCGTTTGTCAAAGAAGGGGAGAATCAATGGAAAAGGGACTGGACGTTTGAGGATATGCCCGAAGTTGGCTGCGATCACCGATCGTCCAGTTCATTTAATTGAATGGGACACAGAGGGCGCTCACTCGGGTGCGTTCAGCAAACTATTAATAGCTTACACTGTCTAGAAAAGGCTTCTCAATCTCGCCGTTCGGAGTCGACATTAAACTGTAGGTCCCCTTCACTCGTGAGAGAAGAATAGCACGAGCATCAGTTTGGTCCTTCAAGTTAAGAGTTTTGATCGAAGTGGCAGCCTTAATACTGATGTTTGATTGCATATGAGCATTTTTCGGCTGTTTGAATTGCTCTATAGCTGTGTTATTTTCGATCGCTACGATAGTAAATATGGGCTATATCTTTGCCTTTCGTTTCAATAAGATTTTTCGTCATAGCACGAAACTGTAGATCTTTTGAAAAAATTTGTATTTAAAATTTTTATGTTTTATTTTAAAATCATAAAGAAAGGAAAGAAATTTTAAATTTAGTCGTAAAACTTGCTCAACACATCCGTTTTGGAAATTAAAAGTAAAAAAAAGGTTCCAACATTTAGAGTACTCCTTACGCTAAAATAATCGAAAGCCCACTATCGGTTGCATGATTTAATTGATTTGGTCTGGAAATATCCTTAAACGATAGCGTTAGGAATTTATTTTTGAGTGGCATATTTTAATGCGGCACACAACTCTGGCCGTCAACCATGCATTTTAGTTATATAATCCGAATTAAATTGACTAGCAAAATATCAAATCGCAGATTTTTTCTCTGCGGCAAAATTCAATCAAACCCATTCATATGAACACACAAATGAATGTCTAATAGACGACGGTCAATTGAAAATAGGTATTTCATGACGACCATAAAATGAAAACCTTGTCATGGCAGAATGTTGAATTGTGGCTCTAACGGTTTAATGGAATATCGGATTTAATGAATATTCTCCACCTTCCCCGTTTTGATCCAGTATCCACGCTAAATTAAACCCTTTAAATATTTTTGCCCATTTAAACCCAATTTTTTGGAAACTGCAGCTTCCCTTGCATGACACACACGCACATATGAATCGCGAGCATTTAGTTTCGATCTATTTATTTCTAGAATTTTGTGTTATTTTATATTTTTGGATTTGCTGCTAATGAACTCGAATGGCTGACAAAAAATTCAATCGGGGTTGTCTTCATGTGATGTGCCGGTTAATGCTCTGCCAATTGTTTGAATAGCAGTTTGGGTCAGAAGTTTGCAGCGTTTCTGACATAAGAAGGATTTGAATCGGTGATGAAATTCATAAATGTGTACGGACATTGAACATATCTTGAAAAATGGATGGATGTCTATTAGAATAGAACGGAGCTTATTGAATCATGGATTTTCTTTGATTGTATAATTTTTGCACTGCTGCCAGTGTGTCACTGTCTTTTCACTGTTATGCAAAGTATATTTTACAATTCACCAGCTGGACAGCAAGAGCGACTAGTTCTTAAGCTTACGCGGCTAATAAGAGCCACTGTGGAGTTTATTATCGGAAAAAAGTTGGAAGATATATATAATGTTTTAATAATTATTTTAAGTTTTGATGTTGTGTAAAAAGAAGTAGATATTTATACGTAATTGTTTCTATTGTTATATACAAGACTGATTGTCCATCATATGTATGATTTTAATGTGTTTCGTTTTTTAGTTATTTCTTACATTTATAACTTTTCACTTGAATTTTTTTGCGTTTAATAACGTTTGCGTGAACTTAAACGTTGAATTTACATTTATTTGTTACGTCAATTTTTTTTTATCAGTATTTGTGCTCGAAGACTTGAATCTATTTAAGTGTGTAAGTAAGAACTTAACAAAGTCAATAATACAATACTCGTATGTAAAATCTGTGAACACGACTGCAAATGTTCTTTGTTTATGTTTAATAAATGTTTTGTTTTTTTTTTCTATTTCTATGTGTTATCGATGTGTATTGTTATATTCGTAGAAGAACGCCCAATAAATAAATTGCAGTTTTATCAATGAATTTCCAAAAATAAATTCTCATTGCAGATTTCACCCCAAAAATTTTCAATCAAACTCCATAGACGGGGGCATCATTATAGTAGTACAAAAGATCACTATCCTTGCTAACGAAACGAGTCGGTACGTTAGTCGTTGTATATTTAAATTAAATGAAGTGGATTGCTGAGAAAATTATTTCCAAAATTATTTTAGCTCTTAATAACTTTGTATTAATTTTTGTTTTAAAATGTGTCTTTGTTAAAAAATTTACTTGAATATTTTAACTTGGAGAAAGGTTACAGATTCGCTATGAGTTATTAATTCAATTATTTATTCAGAATTTATATTCCTTTCTACCGGTCGAATAAAGGAACTAAAACATTCGTGGATGTTTTTAATTTTTTTTCGATTTAACTTTAAAATAAAAACAAGTATTTTTTTTGTAACTTGCTCAACAAACTGCGCACTTGTTATGTTAGTATATAATTGAAATTAAAATGGACAGGAACGGTCCAAGCCAGATGAGAGCCCATTCTTTAATTTTGGCAGCATAAGTCGTTTCCACATTAATCAAGCAATGAAGAAATATGCAGAGAGAGCTTTAGACATTTTTTTTATAAGGTTATCATGATCTAAAGGCTTTAATAACTAACTTTCTATTAACATTATAGACAAGCTGACCAATCTTCCTAGAAAAACTAGATTCTTCTGAAGCTACTATGACTGGTGTTGTGTTTAAGTTTTCGAGGGCAATTACTGGAGTGGTTATGGATTGATATACAGAGTGATTATAATGAACCAGGTCAATATCTGTCTTCAATATCTTCTAAATGATATACGAATTTATTATCTGTATTTATTGATAGATAATCTGATAAATAATAATAATAATCTCCAAAATTATGTACGAAGGCAGAGCTTGGTATCGAAGGCAAGTTAGCGGTTTTCAACGCAGTATTTGTTTCAACTCTCACCTATCGTCATGAAATTTAGGTAATGACCGAAAGAATAAGATCCGGAATACAAGCTGCCGAGATGAGATTTCTTCGTGCTATTGTGGGAATTACTCACCGGGTAGACGTGGCTTACGCCCGTCTACCTACCACCTACTCACCGAGATAGGGTGACTAACACGGCAGTGCGCGAGCAACTCAATGTTGGGCAGCTGCTTCTTCGAACAGAGAGGGCTGTACTTCGATGGCTTGGTCACGTGGCACGAATGTCCTCAGCATCACGGCGCGCCTTGAATGCGATTCCATCAGGTAAGCGACCGCTTGGCAGACTCAGAACGAGATGGTTGGACCAAGTTCAAACTCTCGCCTGGTTGCGCTTGGGCATAGCTCCTGATGAGTTAGAGTCGATTGCGGAAGATCGAGTGGCCTGGAGATCACTCGTGGGTGCATTGCCCCCTCGACCCCTTTAGTCGGAAATGCGCGTCACTGAAGATGAGATGAGATGACATTAGATAAATATGTGTGTAGCTGCACACAGGCGAGAGCTTTTCAACGCATCCTTCATAAAAATTTCATAGACTTCTAATGTTATTTCAGTAATTTAATTTCAAGTGTTGACCATAGGGATTAAGGTTGTAATTGACCAAGGTGTCAAAACAAGTCAAATCAGGAAATCACTGAGCCCAATCTAAATCAAATATTTTTGACGTTTGGCCAGGACAAATTTCTCTTAAAATTTGCATCGTAGCACAAACTTTGTGTGCGGTGTCACCGTGTTGGAACCACACGTTCTATCTAATTGATTCAAATCGGAAAAATGAATGCCTTAAAACATGCCTTGATAGCGGTCACTTTTCGGGTGAAGAAAACTGCTTTTCGGCGCATTCAACCCGTCTCCTTCTCGCTTGTAAAAATCATATATTGTGTCTCTGACAATCCTGCCTCTTGTAATCACCGTCTTTAACGAACTAAAATTCATTTTTCCCTTCGCCTCTCGGACCTGTGTAAAGTATTTTAAGCAGATTTAATGGCGATACACGAAGCGTTGTCCTGGCTCAAAAGGAATGTAATCTCAGCCTGTCATAATTCCATTTTTACGGACAGTCAGTCAGCCGTCGAAGCCCTGGAACAAGTGTGTTCAAATTTTAAAGTTTTATGAAACTATCTCTCATCTTTAGATAAGATGGGCTGTGCTGGGTACCAGGTCATAGCTGCATTCCAGGCATATGCAGAGCGGACGAATTTGTCAGGCCTTCAGCCACCGTGCCATTAACGATGAAGCATAGTAATATGGTCAGGCTTCGTCCTGCATTTAAAATGTTGTTACGAGAGGCTACAATTCGAAGAAAGTGTAGTAGATGGAGAGGCATTACGTGCCACATATTCAGAATGATCGAGCCTAAGTTAGGTCCTAAGCGATTCAAAAAATGTATCTCTCTCAGCGGATCAAATATCTGCGTCCTGGATAGTGCCATCACTGGACACTGCGAATATGCTATAAAACTCGTCCTGTTGGCAAAGGACTTCTGCAGAAGCTGTTTAAATGAGGAGGAAGAAGAGAATATTCCACATCTTTTCTGTACCTTCCCGCTCCGGCCCTCTTAGACGACATTAGATGGGAGTCTACTCCTTCAAAAGTGCCTGTGATCTCGGCGGGGTACCAATCAGAAATCCACGCTGTATCGAAAGCTCCGAATTGTTGCCTACTACTACTACATTTGACTCAAGTTCAATCTACGTAGCGCCATAACTGAACAACTCTGGTTAGAGTGCACTGTTTTCAAACCACTTTAACCTACCTTCATTATTTTTCCAATTTTTACGCTTTAAACTAACCTTTCATGCAGCTCTGAGCCTTTCCCGTGTTGAGCGATTATTTTCCCGTACTTCCTATTGTAGTGCATATCCATTGTCAACGCATTATTTTAATCGGTAATTAAGCCTATTCACAAAGCTAATCGACCTTAAAAAAAATTTAATATCGAAACGATTTTATTTGTCGTCTGTCAGTGCCACAATTCGGTGATATTAAAAAAATACGCTTAAGTACGTTTGAACGGACATGCATGCAGATGGACAAAAAATTAATTGATATACGAGCAAAACAGCATATGTTCTTCTAAGAGGATTCCACTTGTGTGCTTTATGCACTTGCACCCCGGATTCACACACTCAGAGGGATGTTAATTGTTTTCGGCTGATGTTGTCAGCTCATCGTTAGTTATTTAATTATTATTTGTCATATTAATTTTTCCATTATTTTTTCCATTGCCAAATGAGGATTTTATAAATTCCTTTTTGGCGCAGCTGTGGTGGTGGGTGGGATGGTTGAAAATGCCCCGCAAATAAGCCACGCAAATTTCACTGTCCAATGGGTTTGTATGTTATGAGATTATTAAAACATTTTTTACTGCACCTTAGTTCAAATTTACGTGTGTGCACTTGTATGTGCCCGTGCTCGTAATTAGCATGCTTGTGCGCGTATAATTTTTGCAAAGTTATGTGGCTATAATATAATTGAAATTATGTCACCTGTGGTCTTAATTGTAAAAAAATACCGCACATTGAATTAATAACTAAAAAACACGTTAATTGGTTTTTTGTTTATCAAGCTGATTAATACGTGGCTAGTCGGTTTTAAAATTTATGGGAATCTTTATTTTCGTTGACATTCGTTTTTTGCTCTGTCGGATGTGTAGGGATGTGACTGGTGGGTGTACAGTACGGAATGTTGTTTATGATTTGTATTAAATCTTGAAAAGGAATCATGGTAAAACGCTTTGCATCTGCATAAACATATTTCGAGTCACAGCGCAGTGGGCATTTGCCAGTTTTGCAACAATCAGTCGTGCGTGTTATTGTTCTAATAAATTAGGACGAACTAAAGGGTATTTCATTAAGCGCTTCCTATCCTTAAATTTAAATAAAGCAAAGTGTTTGCGAGATATCACCGTTGTTTTTTATTCGTTTTAAAGGGCTATTGATGCCATTATGTATAGAGTATAACGTCGTTCAAATTTCGAACAGGCTTCTCTGGATGGAATGCATCTGAAAAGTCAGTTCATTATTCGTGACGTGAGCTCTGTGAAACGTAGCTCCGCGCCATCCTGTTGACACCACATGTCGCTGGTGTCCATATCGTTCAATTCAGGCCAAAGGAAGTTGGTAATCAACGACCTGTAGCGGTCGCCGTTGACGGTGATGACCTGGCCAACATCGTTCTCAAAGAAATATGGACCGGCCAAAAATCCACACCAAACAGCGAATTTTTCGGGGTGTATTCGATGCTCTTGGACCTCATGTGGATCGGTATCGTCCCAAATTCGAAAATGTTGCTTTCTGACGTTCCCATTCGTTTAGAAACAGGCCTCATCGTAGAAGATGACTTTTCAATGAAAATTGGGGTCAGTTTACAACTGCTCCAGAGCCCATTCATTGAACACACGTCGTTGTCCATGGTCGATGGTCGGTTACCTTCAGCTCCTGTGTCAGTTAAATTTTCTACGGGTGCAGGTTCAACTCGCGACGCAAAATTCGCCAAGTTGTGGTCTACGAAAGGCGGAGTTCTTGTGAGCGACGCGAAATCGACTGCCTCGAGTTCTCCTGCACACTCTCACGGACAGGGGGTGACATTTTCGGCAGATCTTGCGTTCCGTCCACGTACGGCTGTTGGTTAATCATTAAAGAAACCAAAGAGTCTTCAGCTCTGAGCCTGTCGGACAACGCAACAGAGGACGTCTACGTATTAAGTGGCGCACACAAGTCGAGGGGGACCTCGGCCGGCTTGGTGTGCAAGTCTGGGGACAACTGGCGAGAAATCCGGCTTAAGAGGCATGTTGGGTGAAGCCCAGGTCCACCTCGGACCGTTGTGTTTTAGGAAGAAGACGAAGAACAACCAGGGGACTCAAATTTATCCACCACAATGCGCATAGTCCTCACGATAGGACGATTATGGCGACCGTAAAATGGCCGAAGCGCACAAAACGTTGCCCGAACAGAACACCCATTTTAATAAAACAGTTTTATCATTTGCACGTGCTGTTGAATGCTATTTCCAACCACGAAGATTTGGCAAAACAGACTGAACAGCAACAGAGATTGAATCACCTCTGACTTGGCGTTTATTATGTTCCTATGTCAATGTTTTTACCAGTTTTCAAAATCAGTTGCTTAAATCTACGAGCACTGAAAATGTGGACTGAAATCTTCTCTCATGATAAATGTTAAGCTCAGAGATTCATAGAAGTGCTTTAAAAAATTATCCATGAGTTTTCAAAGCATTAAATGCTAATCTAACGCCAAGCAATATAAATGACAGCTCATCGAACCAACCGTCTAGTGTGTTAGTTCAAATGTCACAATGCCAACGATGTATCATCTCATTCGCTTGAGGGTGATAGGCGGTTGTTCGCAAGTGCTGAACACGAGGCATGTTATTAACTTTTTGGAACAAACTGGATTTAATCTCTGGCACCCTCTATCTGAAGTGATACGGGATGGTATACCAAAAAGTGATATCCTTCACTGCACACTTTTTGCGGTGGTGTCGCTGATGACTGTTCCTCTTGACCAACGAATGGCCCCATCGATAGCAACGAACAAGTATGTGACACAATTCGCTGGCGGCTACGGGCAAGCTAAATCGATTTGTAGATGGTCAAAGTGTCCAGTCGGTTCGTTGTATGATTACAATGGTATCCGGTTGTGTCGTTGAAGTTTTACCCTCTGGCATGCGATACATTGGCTGATGAATTAACCGCAATCTTTTGGCGGTATGAGACACATCGTTGATGAAGGTATATAGGAGCCGACGGACCCGAGGGTATCTGTGAAGTTTCACTAAAGCACTGCTTTGAACATTTTAGTAGAACCGATACTGCCTTTAACACATGAGGTCTCCCAATAAAGCGTGCGTTTCTTTTACTGCTTCAAAACAGTTCATGTTTTATCATATCTTAGTAATGCTTGCATTTTTTTCCAACAGGGAGAGGGCTGTCCTCCCCTTCTAAAAGCTTACTAAAAGGGTCGCTTAAGCGACTGGATGGCGCAGTTGGTTAAGTGCCTGACCCAGGTTCGAGGGGTCCCAGGTTCGAATCCAAGTGAAATCGAATCTGGTCCAGTCACCATTTACCGTTGGGATCAAATTACCGCCACTGGAGTAGGTTGCTACCTGGCAGTAAAGTGGACCAATTTTGAGTCTGAGTACTCCAGTAGTGTTTCAAAAAAAAATCTCCAAAAAATGGGTTCGCTTCAAAAAATTCTACTCACATTTGTTCCCTTTTCATGTGGTACTTGAGTTTTGGCTTCTCATTAACATTATCACTTTCTTTCCGCAATTTAGAGGTAACCCTGTGAGGATTTGCTCGTTTACCCATTCCCACGAATTTACTTGCACTCCTCAGTCATTTTCATTCTCTGCTGACTGATATTCGCCTTTTACTTCGGTAGGTAGGTGAGAGGGTGCCCTTGTGACTGGTGTAGCGGCTCACATAGACCAACAGTTGGGTCCATTGTGGAACTTTCTTAATCCTGCGTTAAATTAGTTCCAAATTAAAATTGGAAAGCGTAAAAAATCGTTGAACTTCTTTCGAAAAGTTCCTCATTAGTTTTAGTTTGACCGCTGGTTTTGCTACATGGACCGATCTCGGTTTCAGTGCCACATTTGTTGCTTTTCTCTTATCAGTCTTGTGTTTCGAACCCACTTCGGCGGTGATAACGTGTGAGGACTGGTCTAGGTAGTCAATTGAAACAACAACAGGACGTTCCTTTATTTGTTGCTTCTGCTCAAGAGAAATTCAAAACGAGAAGATGCACATACCTATGCTTCTACACATTTAGTGCACAATGTTACGCTGACTAGTTTGGGCATTGCCACGCCGATTTCCCGAGTTCGAATAGATTTTTCTGACGCCGTTGTTGTATTCGATATGCATTAAATGATTCAGAACACGTACCACAGAGCTAGCAGCACGGGCATACTCCTCCAGCCGTGACGACTTTGCCTACAGAGGAATAGAGTGCGGTTGACTCTCTTCAATTTCCTTTTTTCGCTCCTTGCTTATTTGTTCAGAGTATCGTATACCCCGGTGTTGAAACGTGTAATAAGTTTTTCAACACAGTTCAGGGATGTGCCTTTCTCTTATTCCTATTGATTTTGAAATTCTGTACAAGTCGTTGTCATTAAGACATTATTATAAAGTTAGGTCTTACCGCAAAGACGATGTCATTCGAGGGTCTTAAAAATGCATTTTCTCCTCAACGCCCTCTTCATCTGGCGGAACTTAAGACGAAACCCCTGATAACATGAAGAGACCTAAAAAGGACCACCCACTTCTGGAGCATGTGGCAAAAACTTTGCATGTTAAAAAATTTAAAAGTTTTTTTCCAGCTGTCCCGCCAGCATGCATAGATATGCACACTGTACAGTACGTTTCTTTTGCAAAAAAGAGAAAATTCAGTGGGTACCTTTTCGGCAGGCCTCGTGCTCGTATTCGACGTCGTCGGCTGTAGAATACGGAACTAGGCGAGGCTTATATCCGGTTTGTAAAAACTTTACGATGTTGACAACACAAAAACTTTTCTGTGTGATATCGTGCCAATTAAAATATAATTTGCGGGAAAGGAAAATTAGGGTTTTTCACTCTGCTGGACATTTGCAGTCCATTTAGATGGCGTGTAGATATTGCAACAGCAAATGTTCTATATTTGATAGGTTAAGGGGAGAAATTAAAAATCCGAAAGCAAAAAGAAACAGCAAAGTCTAAAGCTGTGAAAATTGTTTCGTTGGAAATGTCGTTGCGTGTGAATTGTAATTTTGCATATTTTGTACCACAAATTCGTATGTCATTTGTGCATTATTCAGGCACAAACAACATTTTGTATAGGCCTTACATGCTGTTAAAGCCTGTAATTCGAGTCGTAAGCAAAACGCTTTGAATAATTAGAAGTCAAAAAAGTTACAAGGTGGCTACCGTGACAAAACTTCCCTGAGAGGAGAACATTCAATTTAACTTAAATTTATGAAAAACAGAAAACTGTTAAGATGAAAATATTAAAGTCGAAAAATTATTCAATAAGCTTCATGTTATCGTGAGAGCCTCATGAAGATTTTTTTTTATTTTTCGAAAGATTTTTGAAACACTACTGGTCCACTCAGACTCAAAACTGGTCCATTGTACTGCCAGGTAGCAACCTACTCCAATGCCGTTAATTTGATCCCAACAGCAAATGGTGACTGGACCAGATTCGATTTCACAGACCCTCGAACTTGGGGCAGGCACTTAATCAACTGCGCCATCCAGTCGTATGCCTCATGAAGATAATCGTAGTTATCTGTGCCGGAAAAAATGGCTTGCAATTGTAAAGGGTCTTCCGATAGGACCTCCGAACGTTGACAGTTGATAGCCGCCATATTGTTGAAGCTACATCTTTCAGATTGGCTGTCATTTATTCAGTCTGTTTTGCCAAATCACCATGGATGGACATAGCGTTCAACAACACGTGCAAATGATAAAATTGTTTTATCAAAATGGGTGTTCTGTTCGGGCAACGTTTTGTGCGCTTCGGCCATTTTACGGTCGCCATAATCGTCCTACCGAGAGGACTATGCGCATTGCGGTGGATAAATTTCAGTCCCCTGGTTCTTCTTCTTCTTCTTCCTAAAACACAGCGGCCTGAGGTGGACGAGCTTCACCCAACATGCCTCTTAGCCGGATCTCTCGCCAGTTGTCCCCAGACCTGCACACCAAGCCGGCCGAGGTCCCTCTCGACTTGTCTGCGCCATCTTATACGTGGACGTCTTCGGTTGCATTATCCCACACGCTCAGAGTCAAATACTCCCTGGTTCCTGTAAACGATTAGCCAATAGCCGTACGTCGACGACACGCAAGATCTGCCGAAAATATCACCCCTGTCCGTGCGAGTGTGCAGGAGAATCCAAGGCAGTCGATTTCGCGTCGCTCACAGAATCTCTGGCTTTCGCAACTTGGCGAGTTTTCCGTCGTGTCTTGAGCCTGCCGCTGCGCCTGTACAAAATTTAACTGACCCGGGAGCTGAAGGTTACGACGATCGACCATGGACAACGACGTGTGTTTGCTGAATGGGCTCTGGAGCAGTTAGAAACTGACCCTAATCTTTATCACCTCCTGCAATGAGGCCCATTTCTGAACGAATGGGTACGTCAACAAACAAAATTTTCGAATTTGGGACGTCACCAATCATCATGAGATCCAAGAGGATCCAATGCACCCCGAAAAAATCACTTTTTGGTGTGGATTTTATGCTGGTCCATATTTCTTTGAGAACGACGTTAGCCAGGCCATCACCGTCAACGGCGACCGCTTGGATGATGAATTGGATGATGTGGACACCAACGACAAGTGGTCTCAATAGGACGGCTCTACGTGCCACACAGCTCACGTCACATCGGATATTCTGCACGAGCGATTCGAGGGCATGGTCATCTCACGTGGAGGTAATGTGAACAGCCCACCGAGATCGTGTGATTTGACCCCGTTAGACTTTTTCTTGTGGGGTTTTCTGAAGTCGCAGGTCTATGCGAATAATCCACAAACCACAGCGGCCTTCAAAATCAACATAACCCATGCCATCGGTGAAATTCAGCCTGATTTATGCGCCAGAGTCATGGAAAATTTTACATTTCGGATGCGCACGACCCAGAGAAGCTGCGGCGGACATTTGGACGATGTTATATTTCACATATTTCATGGCATTGATTGGCCTTTCAAACAGATAGCAATATTTGATGATTTCTTATACGCACTTTATTTTATTTAAGTTTAAAGATAGGAAGCAGATAATGATATACCCTTAACCTGAATATTTATCATCTGATTTTTCAGTACTGATTTTTAAGTTAAAGTGAGTTTTTTGAAAAGACCCTTTAAAAAATAATAGGTTTAACTAAGTTTCTGGTTTGTTTTCTTGACACATTGTTTTTTACTTAAACTTAAATGGGAATAAATCAGGCAGGCATTTCTACCTCTAAATACTGCACTTGACGTGCCGTCCCCTTCTTGGCAACCAGCACTCTGTGAACTGACGTCACCACCGAGGAAGCGAACGAACGAGAAGACTGTATGAAGCGAGGGTAGAACGTAAACCACGTGAAAAATAGCCATTTCCAAATGAATTATTGCGAGATTAGTTGCAGCGTCGTTGTGCAAAAGAACTAGGCTGTAAAAATAACCTTTTGCAGTTTTGAGACCATTTATCAAAAACGTTAAATTGCCACTGACTCAGGCCCCCACACAGGAATGTCGCCAAAGGGTTGGTGTTGTCACCCGAACATCATATTTGCGTTAAGTACAATTTTATTTGCACATACATAGGGATATACGGTGTAAGCATGAGTTCCAGTGAGGCATTAAGTTCACTTTGCAAAGGAATCCAGATCTAGGTTGAGTAGTGATTTCTGAAACGAGTACCGAAGCGAAAGCGAATCAACTCTCTCCTGGATAAAACAGACAATGTGCCTGATTACATCGTCGTTCGACGATTACATCGCCCTCGACGCGTCGTTATTATCACCACGCCGTGATTGTGCAACGTAAAATATGGCTGAGGCACGTAAGAGCTAACATAATTTATCTGCTGGCAGCGCCACAAGACCATTTTTGGCTATACACATACAATTTTTCATCTATGAACTGAAAACGGACTACAAACCGAGAAGAAAAGTGGAAAAAAGAGCAACACAGACTTGTGCCCCGCAAAAAATCATTCTTCACACTACATGCTTCAGTGCGATACAAGTGTGTCACCATCGTAAGAGGGTCCTGATATAATAATAAATATTCATATTTTGCATACGAACCAATACGAGTTCCTCCTTTCAAATGCCTATATCGTCAGCCCGCGAGGAATGGCTGCTTGAATGGTATCGGATGGAGGCATTCAGAGACGCTTTCTATTCGCTTACTCCGCTGGCTGATTTATACGCTGTTTGTAGGCAGGTATACGTGACAATTTCAGTCTGTATTTCAATTGAATTTCATATTGATGATTTGCATTTGAATAGGTCCTGCGATAGGATGAAATTTATGCACGCAGGCATTTGAGGCAATGCACATCCACACACGTCGAACCGCATAGAAATGTGTGTTACATCAAGGTTAACTCGGTTACGGTGAATCGCAGCAGAACCGATGCGAGGGTGTCGCAAATTAGTTGTTTTGTGTTTGATTGAAATTTCTAGTATAGCTCTTTTGGAACACTCTAGCACACTTGAATGGAGTGATTTTGTTTTTGAACTTATTGTCTTATTTTGCATGCCTTGTTACAGTCGGGTGCCTAGATGGGTCTTAAACAATTAACACGTTCATCAATACAATCTATTGCTTTACAATTATAATAATGGTGGCACTACAGTCAGAAACCGATGGCGCACATAAATGGACCTTAGCGAACTTCGCAACAGGCCCAGGTAAACCTCGAACTTATTATGCTTCTATCTAGAATCGTATTTCTGCAGCGGGCGCTTAGCTCCAACGGGGTATAAAGTGGAGCTATTTGCATTCCTGTCAAGTACGTCGGCTACGCCATTTTCTGAACCAACACCCAAATCAGGTGAATGGTGAAAAGCTTGGCCATCACGTAAAGAGACAATCGACAGTTTTTTTTTTTGGAGTATTTTTGAAGCACTACTGGAGCTACACTCAGACTCAAAACTGGTCCATTGTACTGCCAGGTAGCACCCTACTCCAGTGCCGTTAATTTGATCCCAACGGCAAATGGTGACTGGACCAGATTTGATTTCACTCGGATTCGAACCTGGGACCCCACTAACTTGGGGCATGCATTTAACCAACTGCGTCATCCTCCGAAAAAAAAAAATAAAAAATCTAGGTCCCCTTCATTCGTCAGAGACCAAAAAGACGCACAATAAGAGTCGTTGCCGTAGAAGGTACGCCCAAGTCTACCTCTATAATTACGTAATATCATAGGGAAAATATTTGCAAAGCAAAACCCCTTAAAGTGGCTTCAAAATGTTGTCAGCATAGCATGAGAATCCCACCTAAACCTGGAATTCTTAGATTGTCATCTAACAGACCCGCCATTAATATCATTCTGTTCAAATGTGCACGCTTAATTTTTTTGAAGATGTAAAATTTCACGCAAATGTGTCAGTATGCACCGTCGTAAAATGAAATACTCGTACATTCATTTTAAGTTGCCATAAACTGCAGCTGGAGGTATCACCACCTAGTCTGAAGGCGCCCCCATTCCGATTCGGTTGTACACTCGTACACAGTGCTCAGTACTAATGGTAATGTAATACATATGTAGATAGCGCTGCATTCCATGTAATAGCAATTTTGTTGTTAGGTTGTTGCTGAACATGCAAACCGTACTCTGACATTTCGGTAACACGACTTTCATTGTGGTTGCACCATCCGGAGAGTCAATTTACAAATGGGGTGAACAATTGAAGTGATTCGAACGTTGAATTGCTACTAAAAATGAGGTGTACATTTAGATTTACGTACATGCATCTTCCGTGAATGTTTCGGTTGTAATTCTAAACAACCTTTACACCATTAATGGAATGCAACGTGCACGCTTCGGCAGAGTAGAAATTCGAAGGTGTAAACTTTTGTAAACTAAAAATGTGATTGTATGAAAATTATGCTAAATGACTTTTAATTTATCTGAGTGTATTGAACTTGTGTAGGAATTTTGTATTTTTGTTGATTAACATAAAAATCATTTGAATTAAGAAGAGCGCGTTGGCCTGAGTTTCACAGGCTTGAAACTGAACCGATTCTATTGTGGAAACATCATCATCATCATCACCATCATCTTCAGTGACCCGCATGGTCCACTAAAGGGGTCGCGGGGGCAATGCATGCACGAGAGATCTCTAGGCCACTCGATCCTCCGCAATCGACTCTAACTAATCAGGACCTATGCCCAAGCCCCACCAGGCGAGTTTTTGGACCTGGTCCAACCATCTCGTCCTGGGTCTGCCAAGCGGTCGCCTACCTGATGGAATCGCATTCAAAGCACGCCTCGAAAGTCGTGATGATAGGGACATTCGTGCAACGTGACCAAACTAGACTTCAGTCTCGATATCGCTATCTTGACCTCGCTTAGATCGGGGGGACGGTATTCTTTTCTATCATCGTCCGTTGTGTTGAGTGAAATTCGTGGTCATTACTGGATGAAAATTAAATCGATGAATCATATCCCCCTTAAGCAGTTACTGGCGAAAATATGACAAATAAAGATCGGAGAAGAATTGTGGAATCTCCTTGGATATGAAAACTCGTGTAAGACGGTGTCCGTTTAAATCTTTTCCATGTCTACAAAACCAAAAGTTTAATGTGTTTGCAAAAACTATTCCAAACGTTTCTACCTGCTTTTTATAACCCCTATCGCAGATCGCATTGAAATCGAAATCTCCTTAAATTCCTTGCAAAACAACCATTTATCCCGGGACAAGCGAATATGGAATGACAATATGAGTGCACACATGGAATACTGCAAAACACGAGAGTGTCATATCGAACCAAACGGGTTGTCCCGTCATTTAAATTCCATTTGATTGTTGTAGAAACATCGGAAATACTCGAATATTAATTCCGTTTAGTCATTGCATGCATGAATGAGCGTACGCTGCCTTTTATGCTTCACTCGAATGCCTTGTCATCGAATAAAGGATACCTAATTGATATGACACGGACTCTCATGTTATGCCATCCTCCTCTCAAAACTATTTCAATCGTAAATCTAAAACATGCAATTCGGCAAAGGTGGAAAAAACTATCAGATTTCAAATAAAAAACCAGAACATTTTGAACAAAGGTAAAACTCATAGTAAACGAACGAGAAAAATTGAATTAATTGACTCTGGCGAAAATCATTCACTGTGTAGCAAATATGTGTTCAAATAAAACGCCTTTTGTATCAAATAGAGACCATAGGAGAATGTATCACAAAACTGTTCCCTTTGTAAGTACGATGATTCAAAATATTACAGACTTTATCGACTTTATGGCTTGATTTCACTTGCTAATGCGAAATGCAGTCAATTGTGACCAAGAAAATGTGGTTGAAGTAGGAAGAGTTTCGTGGCGAGCAGATTAAATTTGAATTTTAATCTTATTAAGATAATTCGTAAACAACTGGATGGCGCAGTTGGTTAAGTGCATGCCCCAAGTTCGAGGGGTTCCAGGTTCGAATCCCAGTGAAATCGAATCTGGTCCAGTCACCATTTACCGTTGGGATCAAATTAACGGTACTGGAGTAGGTTGCTACTTGGCAGTACAATGGACCAGTTTTGAGTCTGAGTGCTTCAGTAGTGTTTCAAAAATAAATTTGCCCAGCTGCAGTTAAATTCCTCAATGTCATCACTTTTTGCTCAAGGGCTGCCGATTGTCTCTTTACGTTATGGTCAAGCTTTTCACTATTCACCTGATTCGGGTGTTGGGTCAGAAAACGGCGTAGCCGACGTATTTGCACGGATCTCTCCTTTTTGTCTCGTTGGAGCAAAGCCGTTCATGACTGAAACAACTCTGCTCCTATAGTGCTTCTTCTTTGATCACCTTAACAACTTCATTGTAAGCTCCAAATTGTTCAATATGTACGAGGAAGCATGATACACTTCGTACCACAGTGACTCACTTGAGCCAGTGAGTTTGTATCATTGCTCTCTGTCTCTAGAAGCTAACTTAATTTGCTCATATCATAGGAGGCTCAATGGACCAATACACAATGGACCTTCACGGCCTCTGGGTGTAATTGCTGGCAACAGCATAAAGCCCTCCTAACCTAGGAGGCTAAAAAATCTAAAACAAAATATCATTCCAATATATTCGCCTCCCACGTGTTCACAGTACATTTTTGAAACGACGGGCGTAAGATAGTTCAACCCCCTCCCCCGAAAAGTTTCTAACATCCCAATAGTCGTGCTTGAAATGCATCACATATATTTATGCAGAAACGATAATCGGTTGTCTTCTACTTTCTTTCCACTAGGGAGCTAAAACTTTTCAAAAGAATTTACGGTTGCGTCTTACAACGCTTAAGGTGTCGCAGATAATCTATGAATTCCGGAAATCCTTTCAAAGTTCGTATTGCCGTATGGAAGCATTTGAATGCGTTTCTATCTTTGAGATGGATTCAAGTGAAGGATTTTGATATTTAAATTTAAATAAATTTAAGTTTTCAGTTCTTATTCTGTATGATCCCAATAAAAATGAAGTGTGTTCATGGAACTTAGTGTGAACTCTTGCAGATAACATGAATACGATTGGATAGATTTAGTCTTGCATGGGTGTGGAGTATTAAGTTGTTCTTAGCTGAATTAGACGGTGTTTGCATGAGTGGAAGAAGGCAGAAATGTCGGACAGGGATCGTGTGATTTTTCAAAAGTTTGGAAAGAGATGGGTTGGATCGCCGGAAATACATGCCTTTCCAACTATTAGGAGAATCATACGCTCTTTCTCCTACATTTCTGCGTTCTTTTGTTCATTAACTCATCGTCTTGGACTGCACCCCTCAGGCAAAATACAAAACACAATACAAAATGACAGACTAACAAATTCAGGAAAAAAGCAAACTAGAAGCAGCTGTTGTGAAAGTTGAGGGTCGAGGCCTTTAAAATCGTTTCGAAATTTTGTTGGGCAAAACATCGAAGGTCGTCGGAATCCTTTGAAACGCACATCACTGAAATTTCAGGTCAAAAGCACACCAGAAATGCCCGTTTTATGTCGTCTGGTTTAGAAACTGTTAAAGTTGGGGGTAGAGGCCTTGAAATCGCTTCGAAATTGCTCCCACCCCCCTATGATTTTTTTTTTGCTATGATGCTATGCCCTATGATTTTTGAAAAAATCGATGGTTCTCGGCATTTGTTCAAACGCACCCCAATCGAAATTCAGGTCAAATGCACAACAGAAAGTAAGCCTGTTTGTCTGGGAGACGTCTGGTTTGGAAACTGTGGCTTGTCAGATTTGGGGGTCGAGGCCTTGAAATCAATTTGAAATTTCAACCACTCTCCTCCCATACGATTTTTTTTTTGGGGAAAATTGAAGGTTCTCGGAATCCTTTGAAACTCACCTCAATCGAAAATTCAAACAAAAGCACGTCAGAAATATAAAAATAAATAAAACCACCACAGGCCTAGAAGCAAAAGTCTTCTGTGACCTCTTTGGAAGATCACTGACACCAAGTGACGACTGCAGTGTCTTTCAGGTGAAAGGCAGCAATTAATGAAGGAACACTGACCATAAAAGACCATAACATGACCCATCTATCAATTGCAATGTACTTCGGTAGTCAGGAGCCGCAGTGCCAGACTTTCTGGCATCAAAAGTAGTCAACTACAGACTACAGCCACTTTGTTTTGTGCCTAGGGCAGAGCTAAACAGGGGGATCTCGGCCGGGTTGTTGTGCGAAACTGGAGACAGCTGGCGAGAGATCGTGACGGTTAGAGAGGCGTGTTGGGTGAGGCTCAGGTCTACCTCGGACTGCAGCGCCCTAAGAGAGGAAGTAGACGAAGAGCTTCAACTGTCAACTTTCAATTTTCTTCGATCCCTATAATAATAATAATAATGGCGGCGCTACAGTCCGAAGTGGACCTGGGCCTAGCTTCTCAGCAACTACTCGTGTTGTGCGTGCTATTGTTCTCTCACGAGTGGAGGGAACCTACAGTTTAATGCCGACTCCGAACGACGAGTTTGAGAAGCTTTTTCTAGACAGTTATACTCTTTGATCATTGTCAGTGACTCGAACCTAACACGTCGATAAATATAGACTCCAGGTTGCTCCAGACCGCGGCATTAAACCCCAAATTTCATATCATCGCAGACAGCACACTCCAAAGATAAAAAAGTAATCAATACTTGAATCCTTGAGCTATTTTTCGCAGTTGTGTGCATGCAACACCCTCACATCAAAAGTATAAATGCCGAGGTACACAATCATATTTTTGTTCAAACAAAAAGATGATACTGTCAAATGCATAACAATCGAATGCACAATGACCTGGAAGAGCAGTTCAAAAACGAACCTCAGTCGATTCCAAAATGCTCCACAACACACAGGTACGTACCCACGTAAGAATGCCCCCATGCAAAATGTCAAATTTACATACAAAATTTTGCACTCGAATGGAATTCTGGCAGCGGTGCTGATACAACATGTACATATTAAATGTTGTTTGGAGTAAATTATTCATGTCAAAAATTTCGATTTAAAAAAAAAACGAAATGGAAAATTGAAATGCGCCATGGACCAGTAGAGACATGTACGGGTTTTGGTGACGCGGCCGATGTATACATGCATGGCGCTGAATATGTGTTGATTAAGCGATTTTCATTTAAATCAAAAATTTATTATTTGGTGTAAGATTTAAATATTCAACGGTTTTTCACACCACTTATCTCGGCGAGCTGAAGAAAATCAAATTGGTTCGGTATGCGCTGGCCACCTCAGTTAAAAAAATTAAATTATTATAAAAATTAATTGTAATTTCTGCAACGCAGCGCACGGAATGCAGCGGAAGTCATTCGCAATATATTCGATAAGCATATTTCTGACAAATGAATCAGATGACTTTTGCCGCATAGGAGATCTTCAGTGTATACCAAATTGAATGGGTTAAGAAGGGCGTATGATGTTCACATGTCGGCCATTCCCTTTCAGTCGCCTAGTTTTGCCCCGAATCCTGCTGCGAGTCACAGCTTGACGTCTTCCCCGCATACTAAGCCAACCATCACCAATGGATCGCATCGAGAATTCAATTAAAATGTCATCTGAAGGAACAACAGATGGAACAATTCAAGTCACATAGACATGTCGTCCACTTTAGCTTTCCTTCACTCCGCTCCAATTACACACATTTCTTTCGCATAAGCATGCAATGCACGCCCAAGGTGAGGCGAGAGCATTCAAACACCAAATTCCTTTCAGGATGGCGGGGGAAAAAACAACACGAACGCTCTTGTTCATCAATTCACTTAATTAGCGACTTTTTGTATTTCCGTCCAGGAAATTGTCAAGTAATTCGTGAATGGTCCACCGAAAACAGGGCGCCCCATTCAATGAGGAAGATATGTTTCTGCGAACTTTGTTGTGGTGAGTCCTTCAAGTGCACTATCAAAAGATTGGCAGTGTATTTTGTTTGCCATCGAATTTTTCAGCAAATACATTTTTTTCCATTTAACTGGCTTTTTTGAGGAGGAGACACGAAGGACGCGCTGGTGGAGCACCGTATCGCCATGATAAAGCAACCAATTTCCACATCATCATCGATTGTTGATAGAGAGTCAATTGTTGGCTGGTTGGTTTGTTTTTCTATGATATCGAGATCGAGATAGTGCGGATGCTCTTCGGTACGAAATATCTTGGCCAGCATCCAAAGGACATAGCGCGGCAACTTGGTAAATGCCTGTCAGTGCAACCATTTCGAAATGTGTATCAATATAGCAGGGCTGGGCTCTTTTCCACAAAGAGACACCGTGAAGTGAAGTCACTGCTGAGCGTATTTTTTGGAGCCCTAAGAAAAGCAACCAACACGAAAACTGACAGTTCCTTTGTTCCTGGGTTGTGTTGGAAAGCAGCCGGAAATTTGATTCTGGCCAACAGCGGTCAGTTGTGTCTTAATTTGCATCGAATAAAGGAGGAAATGTATGCAATTGAATGCATAAAAACTAATTTAAGGGCGACTTTCTCGAGTCGCAGAGGTTCTTGTGCTCAGTTTTTGGTTTTTTTTTTCAATTTTATCGATAATGTGCTCCAATTTCATAAAAGTTTGTTTTTTGAATTATCAGGGTGCTTTTTATTAAATATAGATTTTTGTTAAATATAATTATAATTTTCATTGATAAAATATTTGGCACGCGGCCGTGTATTGAATTGAAGAACTCGGGGTGTGTCTCGTATGTACTGCGACCATAAAGATCTATTCTACCCCCTTCTTTTGGTCTAGGATCTTAGTTCTGCCTCCAAAAATTTGACAATTTCTCTAGATGGGATTTCTTGAAAGTCTTTCCCTGTTACGTTCGTTTGCTTTGACACTTTAGGTCTTTCTCGTCCCATAGTTTCTTTGGTCTGTCCACATCGTCTACAGATTTCTGTGCTGCTGAAACCCAGTTTGTGAAGATGGTAGTTGCATGCCCATGTCCCATTAGTGCTTCCCAGACAGCCTTAGAGTTAAATGTGTAGCTCTTTAGAACTTTAAGAACCCCTTGGCTGTCTGAGAATATCTGTATTTTGATATTGGTGGGTTTTCTATCGTTAATGCGGTGTGATGCTTCATTGATTGCGAACAGCTCATTTTGAAATATTGTTGACTCATTACAGAGAGGAATGTGTAGGCTGCATCTTGGTCCTATCACCCCAGTCCCTACCTTGTTTTCAGATTTCGACCAATCTGTATACCATTTTTGGGATCCATCCTTCATCCACGGGAAGTTGTTGTTCCTTTCTTCTCTGCTTGGTATGAGTACTTTGAAGTGTATTTTGAAATTCACTTTTGGGGGCATTAGATCACTCACTCGTGTCAACTCTCAAATGTTGTCAACTCTTTTGAGAATCTTTAGATGTCCCACAAGGTCTCCTTCCTTGTATTTATAGTTTCTCTTTACTGTTAAGGCTTGTTTTGCAGATTCAGCCTTTATAGCAGAGTGCAATAGGGGAAAGGAAGAAGCTTACATTCCTGCAGTTGGAGTCGTTCTCAAATGCACGCTGTCCTTTGTATTTTGTTAAGTTTGTTCATGGTACTTTTTTATTCCCCCGGCCGTAGAGCCAAGGAGAATTCTTTAGAATTAACTTTTTATAACAAATTTGCAGACTTCTGGTGTTATTTCAGCATTCAGCAGTAAATCTAAACAGATCTGGGGTAGACAACTCAAGAGAGGTTACTATCTTTACGATTCATTGAAAAAGGTAGCCCTTAACGACGAACATGCGCGTCGAACTTTCTCGTACTCGCCGAACTTGCTCGTGTTCGCCGAACTTGCTCGTGTTCGTCGAACTTGCTCGTGCTCGCCGAACTTGCTCGTGCTCGCCGAACTTGCTCGTGTTCGCCGAACTTGCTCGTGTCCGTCGAACTTGCTCGTGCTCGCCGAATTTTCGTCGTGTATGGGCTGGTTCGCGAGCCGCTCGCTGTTGGCGAAAAATTTCAATTTTGTCGTCTTCTTTGGCTTTGATGTTCGCCGTGTAGGGCCATGTTCGCAAGCAAACCTCATTTTTGCTGTCAACGTCGCCGAGTGCATATCGCGGATTAAGCACAATGTCAACAGCCAGCCACGATTTTATCGAGGAATTCACCACTTGCGCTTGCTTATCACACATGTTGACGGTTTAAGGAAATAACACGAAATGAATGTTCGCCAAATGTGTTCGCCTTGTAGGGGATAACGCAAACGAGCAAGTTCGGCGAGAATGTTCATCGTTTAGGGCTACCTTTAATTGGGCGTCTCTACAAAGTCAACCGGGCTTATTTTGTGGTTGGATTTGGGCCTAAATTTGCAAAAAATTGTTTTGATGCAAGACTTGAAGCCGAGCGACCATAGACAACGCCGTGAGTTAGCTAATTGGACGCTGAAAATGTTGCCAGGAGATTCGGATTTTTAGACAAAAAATCATCTTTCCGAACGTGGACCATTTTTGGCTCAGAGGCTGTGTTAAAAAACAAAATTGGAGTCAATGGAGCGAAGATATTCCACAAATGTTCGACCGAGAACTAATGCATCCACAAAGATTGAGTGTTTGGTGCGGTTTATGGCATAGCGGCATCATCGGATCTTATTACTTTCCAAATGAGCGAGGAAACAACATCACCGTGAATGGTATCAGGTATAGAGCGATGTTAACCGAATTTTTGTAGCCAGAGATAGACAACATTGTCATATCCGTGTTGGGCTATTTTAAGTGAACGACCATGCGGCCAATATCTTTTTTTTCGGATGATTTTTTGAAACACTACTGTACTGCCAGGTAGCAACCTACTCCAATGCCGTGAATTTAATCCCAACGCAAATGGTGACTGGACCAGATTCGATTTCACTGGGATTCGATCCTGGACTCTAACTTGGGGCAGGCACTTAACCAACTGCGCCATCCAGTCGTTCCTATGCGGCCAATCTTAGTTTCTCGACCAACAAATTTCTATGGAGCTTTAAGAAGTTGTTGGTCTCAGTAAGCCGTGACCCAGTCGCAAGGGCATCCTACCTATCTACCAACCTTTTAACAATCAGAATTAAATTCTCATTCACTTTTTGCAGTTGTCACGCTCTTCTAAAGACACGGATCGTGTGCTTTTCTACCTTTGCCATCTCCTCATGAAAAATGCTGAAAATAGCATTCGAATCAAACAGAATTCAAAACTGAAACGAATCGTAAAATTTTTAAAGTAACAAAAAAAATTGTTTCTTCTTAAAGAAAGTGAAGAGATCAAACAAAAACGAATTCAACTAAAATATGTATCACATATTAAGCCAAGAACATATTTTCAGCCTCTATCGTAAGCTTTCACATTGACGACGGCATCAATCAAAGCTCACACTCTGTGTTTTATTGTTTGCACGTGAAGTCATCTGCCTGTTTTTGTTCACCCACTTCTGTGAATGTGACAGAACTGAGAGGAGTCATCCAGCGAAGGATGGTGATACAATATTGGGGAAAATGTTTGCCCTCGTATTTAGTTTATCGATTTTTCTTTCAGTTTCCTTTTGAACCCATATTGGTTGCAATATAGTTTCGTCTGTACACACTTATGTATACATGTTTGTCTAACTGAATGTAAGAGTCTATACGTATACGAAGCACAAACTAAATACTAAATTATGTACAAATTTATAAGCAGGCAAATACCAAAATTGTTTATGTCAGATATTTTTTCTGTATTCGCCAAAGAAAATGGATTTTGCTTTCTTGTTGTTTGTTTTCTGGGATTAGATTAATGTAACCTCGAGATTATCATCTCCATTAACCTCCCTATCTGTTCTCTGCCCATCGATTATACGCAAACATTTGTATGTGTGTATGGTAAAATTTATGTGGGTGCAAGGTCCTTTACAGATCTTGAATAAATAAATAAGATTCTCAATCCAAATTGCTTTCCTCATTTCGTGCACGTACTTTATTTACTTTTCAATTTAATTTGATAAAATATTTTTTTGTATAGGCCACATCCACATATTACAAATAAAGCGATTTTGGAGGCAAGCCGAACTTCTGAGCGAATCCATTGTTGACAATATATTGGCATACTGGCTTTCGCTGTGGGACATGTTGTCCATTCTTTGAAACTCCTGCTATAGGAAACAAAAAAGTCAATAATCATGAATCCATAACCATTTAACCAAACATTGGCCTTATCTCTTAACAAAATTTAGTTTTCAGCTTATTCAGCCGTCAGCAGTGAAATTGGTGTGCGCTGGTAAAGCATTGCTAATTCGAAAAACAAATGGATTTAAAATCACACAGTATTTATATGTGGTGAAATGTGCTTGTACACCAGTGTTATCCAAAGCAATTTAACTATTCCAAAAAATAAATGTATGCCCATAAATATATTGCAGCGCTACAGTCCAGGGTGGACTTGGGCCTACCTTCTCCAGCAACAATTCGTATCCTGTGTGCTATTATTCTCTTACGAGTGGACTGACAGTTTTAAGCCCATTTCGAAGGGCGACGTTTAAGAATCAGTTATACTCTCTGGGAAGTGTCAGTGAGAGAGGCGAGCGAAAGAGAGGTGGTGTGTAGGTACCGAAACTAAAGAATGTCTCTGTCGGGAGCAGAGCATCTAACCCTTAAGTGAAGATGCCTAGAGTAATATTTGAGCAAATTAATGAATTCGGAAGTGGGCGCTGTGGCGTAGTAGGTAGGTGCGTCGACTCCTACGCTCGAGGTCTAAGGTACGAATCTCGAAAAAAAAAACATCCAACATTTTTTTACCGTTCCACCTCTTTCGAGTCACTGACAATGCTTAAAGAGTATAACTCTCTAGAAAAAGCTTCTCAAAGTCGCCGTTCCGATTCGGCATCAAACTGTATCTCCCCTGCACTAGTGAGAGAAAAGCAGCACGCACAACTCGAGTGGTTGCTGAGAAGCTAGGCTCAGGTCCACCTCGGAATGTGGTGCCGTCATTATTATTATTTATAATGAATTCGAAAGTCTCGATTCAGGTAGCTGGGTCATGTTGAGCGAATGGACACAAATGCTCCGGCGCGGATAGTCTTCGATCCCAACCCCGAGGAACAACTTGATAGAGGAAGACCTCGTCTCCGATGGCGTGCCCAGCAGGAAATGCACCTCAATCAGCTGGGCGTACGAAACTGGAGGCCCTAGCCAAAGACAGTGCTTGTCGAAAGGCATGTTGACTGAGGTCCAGGTCCACCCCGGACTGTAGAGTCTTTAGACGGCTTTATGGCGTCTTGGTTTTCAGCAAGAATAACTATATTCCACCTTGGCCCAGTGTTCGCCTATGATCACTGGAAGGAAGATCAAGGAAGGGTTAGAGCTGAATAAATCTATAAATCTCCCGCACTACTTGTGTCGTCAATCGCTCCTTTAACCAAGAAATTCCACTTGGAAAACATTGGATAACCTGAGAGTTTGTATTTTTGTTGTTTTTTTTTTTGTGGATGTTTTTAAACACTACACTGGAACACTCAGACTCAAATACTGGTACACATCGTCTTCTCCACAGGCATCGCAAAAGAGTGAGACCAAGCACATTTCGGTGTTTGGCGAAGGTTTAGTGGCTCATTAGTACGCCGGTAAGTTGTCTGTAGTCTTTTTTGCCAAAAGAATGCCGCGGATTTCTTATAGACGCTAGGGAGCATGCGCTTGGGGTGTCTACAACCTGGACAGTCATGCAACCTTCGGTTGTGCTCCCGAGAGGTCCAAACATCGATGGAAGCCCTAAACACGAACCCCAGCACGGGTTCAGATCCTGAGAGTATCTCCTCTCTGGGAGTTTATAGGGTTCGGACTCGTGTCTCCTACTCGTATAAGTACGCATTTTATGTTACATACAGTTTGACGGAAATGAAACATCGAGAATAAAACTAAAGGCAATTCTTTTAAAGCATTTGACCCGTCTGCGTGTAATGTGATTGCAAATTAAACATTTACGCGTTTGCCTTCGGAGTAGATGATGCTAGCTAATTCTTGCTGTAACTATTTCAATTTAATCACGTCCGCAAAAAGACCTACAACACATTCATGTGTGTATGTACACTCATTCCCACAGTGGTATTTTCAAGTGGATAAAACGTAAAGTGCACTGTCAGAAAATGAAAACTATCCAAAGGCGAAACCCTCAGATAACCTGCAGCAGTGACTGGAAGCGTCATTGTGGAGTTACAGTGTCAGAAACTTTTGCAGCTCACTATCTACTTTGTTGAAATTGTATGGTGATTCCTTTAACACCGAAATGATTACAAAATTGCACACGAATAAAATCGGTTGCGTCCTTAAACATATCTAGACATGCTCGTACTGTCTGTACACAGGTATTTAGGCGTTTTCCTCGGTTTTCAAACTAAAAGTAGGTTCCAAAATACTCTCTCTGGAACTGCTTCATTCTGTGCTAGTATATACTTCAATGCTATTCATATGCCTACACATATACGCGCACCGTAGTGGTCCCAGGAATTACATAATCGCACATTATTACGTTCATTGGCATGGGCGTTATCAGGATGAATTTATGGGGCATTGTTGTCACTGACTACCTCACACTTGCTTCATTATAATGAAATTGCTTGCATCACTTGTCCAAATGCAGACATGATATCAATCTTGATTCACATACGCACGGACCTACGTGCGGACACGAAAAATCATCCAAATTTGTTCTGGACACCCTGCTACAAATGTGCCCCATAGTCTGCCACCTACAAGACCGAATACTATCCCTCGGGTATCACTTCAACGGCCATTATATCAACGACGTATATCTAATTTGAGGACATATAAATACACTTGTATATACACAAGTGCACGTATACATATATTGGTTGGAGCTAAACTTGAGAATCTCGTCACATAATCGACAGCTGAAGTAACATCATTCTCATCGTGGAGCGAACCGCCTGGCTCTACTGAAAATGGGTAGCATGGTTAATTTGATTCACTTATCTGTCGCTGGAGAACTGTTGATGCATGGTGTCAAGATGGATATAGGTTGGCGTTGATTAGAATTTCTAACGACGAACAAAGTATTTTAAGGTGGAGAATCGATATGGTTTAAGGACTTTAATTTAAAAAGTGTTGACCTTTCATTTAAAAAAAATGTGAAGTGCTAAATGGTGAACAGATGCATACATTAGGCTTAATATTTTTGAACATCTTTAGGCTGTTTATGCGATTTAGAGGACGAGTGTATTAAGGGTAAATGTCTACCAGAGACCAAACCAACAACCGCATCCTTTTGCGATACAAAGTTGACCACCACAAACCATGTCCTCTATGATCACACGATCTTTGGCCACTCTTTCTTCCACTCAAGACGGTAGTTCCAGTTTCCTTTGAAAAGGGAATCATTTTTATTCTAGTGCAATATTACACAAAATTCGACAAGCTGCGATAAGTTGAGTTCTTGAGTTTTGTTGACATCAGGGCCGGTTTGAGCCAGATGAGCATCAATATTGGCAGCATAAATCGTTTCCACTTCCACTTTTTTTAAACACTACTAGAGCACTAAGACTTAAAACTGGTCCATTGTAGCAACCTACTCCAGATTGATCGCAACGGCAAATGGTGACTGGACCAGATTTGATTTCACTGGGATTCGAACCTGGCACGATCTCTCGCCAGCTGTCTCCAGTTTCGCACACCAAGCCGACTGAGGTCAACCCTCGACTTGTGTGCGCTACATTGTACGTGGACGTCCTCTATTGCGTTGTCCCACACGCTCAGAGTCGAAGACTCTTCGGGCCGGAGCTAAGTTGTCCATACGCTCTATACGGCCTAGCCAACTTAGGCGTTGGATCCGTAGACGACTGGCAGGACTCATGTCGCGTACAGCTCATACAGTTCGTGATTGAAACTTCTCCAAGAGACTGTTCTTTCGCTTGGGATATTGTCCATGCTTCTGCGCCGTACAGCAGGACTGGGATGATCAGTTATACTCTTTTGAGCATTGTCAGTGACTCGAAAGAGGTGGAGCCGTGAAAAAAATGTTTGATGTTTTTTTTTTTCGAGATTCGAACTGACGACCTCGAGCGTAGGAGTCGACGCACCTACCCACTATGCCACGGCGCCCACTTTTGCCTAAGTCTACCTCCAACAACAAATCCGAATCCAAATAATCGCTGCCTTCGTTCTCTGTAACAATCGCCGTAGTAGATATCGCAGTTTTTCGTTCTCTTTTTGCCCGGATCATCCCACCACACTTCCTGGATTGCGGTTACGTCTGGTTTATAGCAGTCTAAGGCCTCCGCGAGTTCATTGGCTGCACGTGGTCTATTCAGGGACCTCACATTCCACGTTCACGTGGTTTGTTTAGGGACCACACATTCCATGTGCAGAACCGAAAGTCATTGTCCTTATTCCGTTTACTGGGGTCGTTAACAGTAAATCCGTCCATATCTGAGGTAAGATCCGAAACAAGATCTTATCCGCTTGTAATCTGTTTCGACAACTGCCAAATTTCTGTGCGAAAAGTCCTTTCAATTGTCACCTGACGTAAGACGGTTAAACATAACTAAAATTTAATGAAACCTAACATAATTCCATGGTCATGGAGTATTACTTGTATTTTGTGGGACATTTCAATAAACTGGCGCCCTCTTAAGGCTATTATCATTCAGCCTTTAACTGTTTGTAATCAGTAAATACATGTATATTATTTGCTTTCTGAAGCAATAGTCTTGAGAATGGGGAACAACTTATGAATTGTTATCTTGAAATGTTGTAACGCTTTATAACCTTTAAAGTGCTCAACTCGAGAAATCAACAGCAGCGTGGGAAAAACCCATTGGCAACGGAAAAATAGCATTTATCAGGAACATAACGTGTTTTTTTATGCCTAGCACCCACCACATTAAACAGCAAACAGACATGCACACGATAGTTTACTTCATTTAATGAGCCACGATAGCCAATGGAAGGAATCCAGGTTATACCGAAATAGCCAGGCTCAATGACTTTAAGTAATGGCCACCAGTTACAGAGAATAATTGGCGTTCCCAATTGATTTGCAACACAGGCAACCAAAACTAATTAATTTCCCTTACCGTCATTAATATCAATCAATGTCCTTTCACCGATTCATCGTCATCCACCTGGTGAAGCGGGCTGCTTACATATTCATCTATGGAGGTGGAACACAGAGAACGTGAAAACCAGGGAACGACGAATGGTAATTATTCTCCGAACAAGTGCGGACTAATTCACCGCTCTTCAAACCTCTTGTAATAAAGAGATAAGAAATCCCACCGCTTAATTTTTTTCCCTTCTTTTATTTGGAATATGTTTTGAAAATGTATGTACACACGTATTTCTGCGGGTTTGTGCAGTCGAATGTGAAGGTATTTTAGTTTTCAATAAACGAAAGTGGTTTTAATTTTTGAAGTGAGTGAAATTGTCTCCTCCTATAGGGACTTCCAAACTTTGACAGTTGATAGCGGCCATTTTGTTGAAGCTACGTCTGTCAAATTAGCTGTTATTTATTCAGTCTGTTTTGCCAAATCACCATGGATGGCCGTAGCGTTCAACTTACTTACTTACTTAAGCTGGCGCTACAGTCCGGGGTGGACCTGGGCCTCAACCAACAAGAGTCTCCAGCCAGCTCGAGCTTTAGCTAGCTAGCAGTTTCGCACGCACAGTTGGTTGAGGTCCCTTTCCTCTTGCGTGCGCCACCTGAGTCGCACCGTCCCTCGGGTATGGATTCGAAGACTTTCCAGGCCGGAGCATTAATTTCCATTCGCTCTACATGACCTAGCCATCTCATCTCAATCGTTGGATCTTCGTCTTTCTGGCTAAGACGATGTCGCTAAACGCTCGTACAGTTCGTTGTTATATATTCTCCTCCACTCACTCTCTATGCAGACGGGAGTGAAAATCACCCGAAGAAATTTCCTCACAAACCAAAAGCAACCTTATCCGTTTTTGACAAAGTCCATGCTTCTGCGCCGTATAGCAGAACTGGGACGATTAAGGTCTTATACAGGATTACCTTGGTTGTTCGAGAGAGGGCTTTGTTTATCAACAGCTTTCTTAGCCCAAAGAAGCAGCGATTAGCAAGAGTTATTCTTCGTTTGATTTCAGCGCTGGTGTCATTGTCTGAGTTGATAGCGGTTCATAGGTAGACAAAGTCTTTGACTAGGTAGGTAGGGAGGTGAAAGGGTGCCCTTACGACCGGGTCGCGGCTCACTGAGACCAACAGTTGTGTCCATAGTGCCCAAAAAGTGTTTGACTACCTCAAAATTATATCTGTCTGCTGTGACGTTCTGTCCGAGACGTCGGTGTTGGGTGTCCTTTCTGGTTGACAGCATATACATACTTGGTCTTGCCCTCATTTACCGTTAAACTCATCTACGCGGCCTCCGTCGTAATACTCACAAATGTGCCATTGACATCACACTGCGTTCTTCCGAATATGTCAATATCGTCGGTACTCGTAGTAGTTGGACGGACTTCTGAAAGATTGTGCCTCTGGTCTTGGCGTGCGAGTTTTGCACAATTCTGTCAAGTATGATGTCGAAGAAGTCGCAAGACAGCGCGTCGCCTTGTCAGAGTCCTCTTTGATATCAAAGGTCTAGGTTAGGTCTTTACCGACCTTGATTGAGCAGAGTGCATTCTCGTCTTGGTAGGGATGCCAAAACTAGACATTGCTCTATATAGCTCGTCTCTATAGATGCTGTCATATGCGGCTTTAAAGTCATGAAAAGGTGGTGGGTATCGATTTGTTGTTCCTGGGTTTTTTCCGAGATCTGCCGCAGTGTTAATGTTTGGTGGATGGATACCATACACTGGTATGGACCGACCAGGTTGTTGACGAATGGCTTTAGGCAAACATAGCGTGTAAATGATAAAATAGAAATGGCTTCATCTGATAAATAAAGAACTGGAAAATGACCAGTTTCCACCGAAAGACATTCCTGTTTCTGTCCCTACCCAAAAGCAATTTTAATCAGTTTACGCATCGGAACGGTTGTAGACATGGCTGGGGTTGTTTGCAGACGAGGCTGACTGATGCAGACAACGTCACCATACATCAGCCAACCGATTGTAAGAAAAAGAGTGGATTTACGAAAAATAAGGCGATTTTGTTCACCCATTTGAAACGAAAGGACGCGTTGTTAAGGTTCCGTCTAGAAAAATGGAACGTCTAGAATTTCGGTGTGTCCGTCCGTCTGTGGTTTCTGTCATACTTCTTTATTTCTTGCTCCTGGTGCTACGAAGCGACTTAAAAGAATTACCAGCGAAACAGTGTATCTACCGCCTCTTCCATTGTTTTCGTAGCGGAAAGAAAATCCACCAGTCGAGGAATTAATAAACTCCTTCATAACACAAAAGGCACGTCCATTAATGAAAACAAGCATTCTCAGAATACCCGTACTTCTAGTTACCCACCAACAATTTTGAGAGTTGAGTGCTTAAAACAACCAGCCATTGTTTAATGTACTTTCGAAACATAAGAAAATCAATTAAAACTCATACGAAAGCTCTCATAAAAAACGCATTATGAGTTTATGTTTATCACTGACATAACCAATTAAGTGATACATAAACAAGCGATTTCCATTAAACCCAACCACATCCTTAGCGCAAGAGTGCCGCCTACACACACCGCGCAGAAGACTATTCAAAAATTAACTAACCACACTTCAAATTAAGTACCAGACCATGTTTCATGCCCTCATGAAACCATAACCTCAACAATGAACATCGTTCTCTACTTTAGTGCTTGTTCAGTTTCTGCCACCTCAGATACCCTTCTTATTTTTTATTTTTTCCTTGCGAACTTATTCTATTCAGTTGTATAAAAAATACGGATGCTGTTCATTCGACACCATTTATAAGGCAACTCCTTGCGCTGCTTCCCAAGTCCAAGGATTCGGTTGTGAGCAAGCAAATATAAAAATATTATGCCAAACAACACGAGACGTAATGATCACTTTCCATTCTTTGTACAAAGCATAACTTGACGCAGACATTTTTTCACAGATTTCATATTTCCATATCGTTCATAAGTACATACAGTGGATCAATAAAGAACTCGGACACTTGCATATGATTTTTTTTACTTTTGGAATCATGTCGTAATCCCGGATGAGAGTATATTTAGTTTATTTAGATTCCGTGGTCAAACTTGCATGTGGCAAATGAAGAGTTGAAAAAATTAAAAGCCACGGTATAAGATGATGCTGGCTGTCTACCAAGGCAAGTGTCCGAGCTCTTTATTGATCGACTGTAGGACGTAAGCTTTTATAAAGAGGGCTTGGTTTCCCTTTTTTTGCTTCTTCTCTATTTTTGCGAGAGGAAGAAATTTTGTGTGTAAGTTAACATGCGTGCATTTGTACTCATGTACAGCCTAAGCCAAATGTATTAGGCACCCTTATCGTTTTGTCTTTGCTGCCAAATCACCTATCGGAAGTAATTTGTTTGAATTTTATGGTTTTCGGCGACACTATCTGAGGTTGTAAACTATTTTTATTATTCCTCTCATTTCATTAATTTTTTTGCTTTTTAAAGATATAACAAATCTTAAAGGGTGCCTAATACATTTGGCCAAGGCTGTATTTAAATTTGACGCATCTAGGAAATGTTTAAGTTCAGAGTCACATGAACACATCCTCAACACACGTTCAAAATAATGTGCAAAAAATACAATTATCCACATATGGAGGCTGACCAGATGTCATAACTTTTCCAATTATTACGTTTCAGCAGCTGTCAAAGTCACCAATGACGTTTGGCTGTCAAAATAGTCAGGAAGTTTTGCCACTTAATCATGCATCGTTTCTTGCTTGCCAAATGTGTGGAAATTATTAAAAAATATTAACGTAACGTAAACGTCGTGAAGTCGGTCGTCATCATGGCTTCAGTGTGCAGGCAATTCGTCGCACCGTGGAAAAGTTTGTGCATGAGCACACTCTATTGGACCTTAAGCCACCAACCAGACAGAGATTGATGCAAAGTGAAGAAGATATAGCTGCCGTAGCGGCCAGTTCAGAAAAAGGCCCAGAAATGCCGATTCGCGCTGAGCAACTGAATTGGGCATCGACAGAATGTCCAAACCAGTATTAACTGGTTGAATTTTGGCCCTACAACCATAAAAGATTGTGCTGACGAAAGGATTGAAACTGGACGACCATAGAAAACACTGGAAGTTTGATAATTTGGAGTTGAACATGTTGGCCACAGATCCGAATTTTGGCAAAAAATCATGTAAGATGCAAGGATCCTCACATCCTCGCAGATAGAATTCCAACGCGCGCTAGATAGGTTTGTGGCCGTATGTGCTGGTGCTGGGATGAAGGTTAACGTGGACAAATCCGAAGTTATGGTTATTTCCAGAACGCCTGTCCAATGCACTCTACATGTTATTGGAGTCCCATTGAAACAGGTGAAGAAGTTTATGTATCTCGGGGTCTTCTTCACGAGTGATGGGAGGAATAATGCTGAGCTTTTCTGTAGGATTGGTCAAGCTGGGTCAATTTTAAAACAGCTTGGTCGATCTGTAATCACGAAGGCCGAGCTTGGTGTCGAAGCCAAGTTAGCGGTTTTAACGCAGTATTTGTTCCAACTCTCACCTATGGTCATGAAATTTGGGTAATGACCGAAAGAATAAGATCGCCAATACAAGCTGCGGAGATGAGATTTCTTCGTGCTGTTGTGGGAAATACTCCCTGGGATAGGGTGAGAAACACGGCAGTGCGCGAGGAGCTGAAAGTTGGGCAGTTGCTTCTGCGAACGGAAAGGGCTGTACTTCGTTGGTTTGGTCACGTGGCACGAATGTCCTCATCATTACGTTTTCCGAGGCGTGCCTTGATCCATCAGGTAGGCGACCGCTTGGCAGACCCAGGACGAGATGGTTGGACCAGGTCCAAAAACTCGCCTGGTTGCGCTTGGGCATAGCTCTTGATGTGTTAGAGTCTATGGCGGAGGATCGAATAACGGAATAACGCCGCACATATTGAACCGAAAAAGCAGCTTTGATATTCTCACGGCTCCACTTCTTTCGAGTATGACTGTCCAGAAAAAGCTTCTCAATCTCGCCGTTAGGAATCAGCATTAGACTGTAGGTCCCCTCCACTCGTGAGAGAACAATAACACGCACAACACTAGTGGTTGCTGAGAAGCTAGGCCCGGACTGCCCAGACACAGACTGTAGCGCTATCATTAAAAAAAAGTATGGACCGAGTCATCAAAAATTGGACTGACCGCTTGAAGCACTGCCACCGAAGCTTAGGCGGCCATTTGAATGGTGCATGATGGCATGAATGTAGCTCCAAAATAAAGCCAGAATCAATTTTATATCTCACACCGTCGTTGTCTTATTTAAATTTCGTTTCCTATCGTTCTCATCTGGTCACCTTGTACCATGAACACACCTTCCTCGAGTAATCATGACTCAAAATCGGATAAAACAACCCTTCCCCCTTCTGTCGGGGAACCCAATCTCAAAAGCGATAAATAAAAGTTAATTCTGTTTGAATGCGATGCACAAACTTGTGTCGATACGTGTATAATACACACGAGTCTTGTAAGTCAAATAGAATAAACTACTACGAGTACTAGGCACACCGATGCGCACACAAGTCTAGGTACACATCGCATCTTATTGTTGGAACACAAAATGCCATCAGTACCATGTTGCAACTCGGAAGAAACCCTTGCGGTGAGTGTGTCTTACAACCGAGGTGGATTTGAGCGAAAAAGACAAAACAGCAAAAAGAACAACGATTCCAATAAAACAATGGGCAAAAAATTAAATTCCAAGTTGTTGATGCATATAAGTGCACTATGTACGATGGGAAACTGTGTGGGGTACATGAATCCATTCATGGGTCTGTGTGGATGATGCTGCCGATGAACAAAGGAAAATAGTGCAAATGTTTTTAGTTTTTCATTTGCCCTCTAGAGGGCAAAGTTGAGCACACAGAGAGACGACTGCTTGACTGAGTGACTTGTTGTCATTCCTTCATGACAGAGAAGTGTCCACATTGGAATCAGTTTGAAGGACAGAATACAGTGTTAAAATCACTCAGGGCTACTCCCAAACAAACTGCGGACGGTGATAACAAGCAACGTACAAACTTGGAACTTATTTACCCTCAACTAGGACTTTTACCCTCATAAGCTATCCGTTTTGCAAGGATGGAGCGGAGTAATGGAGAAGGTGGAAGCATAAAGAGGACATACACAAAGAAAGAGAGCAACTCCACATAAGACTTTAATTAAATGAAGTTTTTGAATTGTGATCCATGAAGAACAGTACAGGGGCCTGTTATTGTCAAGAATACTCCTCGTAAATGAATGGAAAAAGAATAAGAGGAAGAAGCTGAAGTTGATGTTGAAGAGGGAAGAAAAGACGAAGATGAGGTACGAGGCTCCAAACGACTGTGACGCTGTTGTTGATGTAAAAGGGTGTGCACGTTTATCCATCACAAAGCGTCACCACCATTGTTTTAATAGTTCTCAGCTACGCTGTTGAACCTCACCTTATTTCATGTGATGTGATAATGTGTTGGGGAGTAGCATTTTTGTTTGGGGTAATTATTTTTTATTTCTTATTCATGGCATCCTGCCGACGTGGAAATATCAAAGGAATTTCTAATTGTCCTCTTTGGCTCACAAAGAATTGCACTTTTTTTCTGCTTGGCACTTCTTTTTTTTTTGTTTTACGCTAATTCGCTGAGTAGTCATTTGAAAGTGCTTTCATTAGGCTTGGTGCGGTAACCGAAGAAATTTTAAGGGTTTAAAGAGATGTGTACAAATATCTGGGAAACACAGGAATGGTCCTGTCAAGTCTAAGGAGTTTTGGAATCACAATTGGAAAACATTAGGGAATCGGGGTTGTTCTTTGTTTCAGGCCCAATTTTTTTTTTATAATTTTTATTTCACTGATAAAATATCTGGTTTTAAAAATTTCGTATAGAATATGATGTTTAAAAGGCCGTGTCTGGCCATGGAGCAAACGCGAGCTCTTTTTAGAACAATTTCAGAACAATTTTTTGCTATCATTAAGCATTAATGTGGGAGTTAGCTTTTTGGTGTACCATCATCATCATCATCGGCGCGACAACCGGGATTTGGTCCTGGCCTCCAACAACAATTCTCCCCAACCATTTCGATCGCGCACCGACGCCATCCAGCAGCGCACTCCAAGGCTTCGGGCGTCCTGGTCTACGCCATTTTTCCTGCGTAAGCATGGTCTATCACGGTGTCGTCTATCATAAAATGAGCTACAAAAGACTTTTCGTGCCGATTCCTCTTCGCTCATGAGAGCTAGGTGTCCTGCCCATCGGAGAATTTTTTTTTCCGGATGATTTTTGAAACTTTACTGGAGCGCTCAGACTCAAAACTAGTCCATTGTACTACCAGGTAGCAACCTACTCCAGTGCCGTTAATTTGATCCCAACGGCAAATGGTGACTGGACCAGATTCGATTTCACTGGGATTCGAACCTGGTATCGCTCTAACTTGGGGCAAGCACTTAACCAATTGCGCCATCCAGTCGTCTTGGCGGCTACGTTAACAAACAAAATTGCCGCATCTGGGGCTCGGAAAACGGAAAACCCGCACGATACTGTCGAGAAGCCAATGCATCCACAGAGAGTGACAGTTTGGTCCGGATTGTGGAGTGGTGGTATCATTGGACCATTTTTCTTCGAAAATGAGACTGAAAACAACGTTTCGGTCAACGGTAGGCGTCACAGAGCCATGTTAACCGACTTATTTTTACTGAAATTGAAGGCATGGATTTAGACGACCACTGGTTCATACAGGATGGCACGAATTGCCACACAGCCCATGCCACAATCGATCTTTTTCACACCAAATTCCCAACCGTCTTGGCGATGTCAATTGGCCGCCTCGGAGCTGCAATTTGACCCCTTTGGACTTTTTTTGTGGGGAACCGTGAAGGAGAGATGTTATGCCAACAATCCGGAAATGATTCAAGCAGTTAAGGCCAATATCATCCAAGCAATCCGTGAGCTACAGCCCGAAACTATCAAGAAGGTCTTGGAAAATTGGGGTGACAGAATGCGCTACTGCGAAGCCAGCTGAGGCAGACACTTGAACGATGCCGTATTTCATAACATTATTGGGAATGTTTGTTCTTACTAATGAAGCCATAATACATGAACAAAATATTTAATTTTGTTTATTTTATTGCATTTTTAAAAAGAAACTTGTATTTGGCCCACCCTGTACAATCTCTGAATACTTTGTTATATTACATTCATCGGAAGATAGAAAACAGAACCCATTTGGACACAATCAATGAATTACTTTCGATGGCATCAATGATCACGGTGAATCACCAAGAGGTTCGTAGACGCAGTGAATGCTTGTGCCTACGAGTACGAGTACGATTTAATTACCTTCTTACGCAAGACTCTATTAAAATGCATCTTTCGGAGAAGAAATCTATGAAATATAAAACAAATAAAATGCGCCTCCCTTCTCCGATACCTCATTGTACTCCAAATGTCCTCCTGAGTGCATCCATTTCAATATAAAGGCACAGTCAGTAGTAAATTTCTTGTTTACTTAATATTGTTCATGTTTGTTCTATTCGATGGGATAAACTTTGTGGAGTTGGGTCAAAAAGATACACTTTTTAAGCAAGCAAAACAAAATACAAACAAAACATTTCGATTTCTAGAAACCACCAGAAGCAATACCACAGACAGTAACATTTGTTTCTGTAGGGAAAGCAAAAATTCGTAGTTTGGAAAGTTTTGTCCCGATCAACAAACTACTTACAAGTCCTTACACAGGGTACATGACCAATTCGCATCGGCATTGTGCTGTGCGGCACAAGTGCTGCTGGTAATGGTGGGAATGAGGTCGCCCTAAGTTGTCTCGTACATGGATTGAGAGGACCTTTGATACCACAAACTATAAGTTTCCCTCATCTCGGTGGCGATCCAGCATCAATGGTAAGGAAATACATTCCTCTGGTCCCCAAAATACACCAAAGATATACTTTACGTGAAGATGTTTTTGCTTTGAGAAATTCCCAAAAACTTTTAGTTGGTACTGGTTGCCTGCATGTCTGTTTATAGGCTTGCGTTATCTTTTTGGTTTGGGGCTTACACTGGACCACGGACTGAGTTTATATGGTTTCTCATAAACTTTCCCAATGAGTTTCTTAATTGACAGCCTCTTTTGCTGAGGCAACATTTCAAGTGGAAAACTTTCCATACTAAACCTTCAAATTAAAAATGAGATGCGAATACAGAATGATAGAAATAATTTGAATGAAAATTTAAATGACTGACATTATGGAAGTTTTTGGCCATATTCGTATGTGTATGCTTATCTGCTGTATGCATGTGTGTCAAGGTACATTATCTTTTTGATTGTGAGCTCATCTTGATTACTGCCAGCACTTTAGGACCAGCCACTTTAGCTAGGGTTCGTACATACGCACAGACAAATAGTCGCAGATACAAGGAAGTGGTTTTTGTAGGGAAACACTCATGATAGTTTATTTTGCCCAATTTAAGTTCCATGCTATGACATTTGTCAGTTGCCCTTTGGCAGTCAAAGAGAATGGTCGACAACAATTCATTATGGAGCAGCTAACGTCACAACGTGTTGAAATTATTAAACCGCTTTATTGAAATAATTGCTTAATTGTGAATACGCGGGGAAAATTACGTGACTTTTTCGGTGCCAATCATCGAGCAAGTCAACCCCGTCAGCGTGTAAAAAAATTATTTTAAAAATTTGCATACACTGGAATATAAGGCTGGGCGATAATTAGGCTTAAGGATAACAGAAAAGATTGGGTGTTGCTGAATCTCTGGATATATCTTCGACGACGTGGGAAAGAATCCATCACGTTTGACGATAATTCTCAAAGAAGATTCGCAATTTTATTGAAACAAACTTACACTACGGCTGAGAATTGCCATGAATAAAGTCGAAATTGAAGTGGTCGAGTTTTACAGCTCAGTATAGACGACATTATGGACACCAGTGGTCCAACTGCGAGGCAAAGACTATTTTCTTTGCAATCAGGATTGGCTCTGACCAACATTTGAGCCAGGAAAGAATTATAGTCGAATCTCCACGGATGGCTCCAAGACCAATGAAGGATCTGGCGCTGACGCCTTAGTGAAGGGCGACAACATTAGACTGCACACCTTGTTAAGTAAATTTGCGTCGGTTTTCCAAGTGGAAACTTCTGCGAGGTGCGACAGTAGAATCTGTTTAGTACTTCTTCACTTATAACGACTAACCGCTTATTGCGACGTAGATACAACTACATGTTAGGTTTGCGTATATATTGGTATGGACGCTTTTCAGTTCGTTTTGTGTGTCGTCCAGTTTATTTATTTATTTTTTTTTTTCGGAGGATTTTTTTTAAACTCTACTGAAGCACTCAGACTTAAAACTGGTCCATTGTACTGCCAGGTAGCAACCTACTCCAGTGCCGTTAATTTGATCCCAACGGCAAATGGTGACTGGGCTAGATTCCATTTCACTGGGATTCGAACCTGGGAATCTTGGGACAGGCACATAACCAATTGCGCCATTAAGTCCAGTTAGTACGACCTAAGTTGCGTACACTGGGAAATAAGGCAAAGGCTGGGCGACAATTAAGCTTGCGGATAACAGAAAAGATTGAGTGTAGGTGAATGTCATCGAAGCCTTACACAAGAATTCATCACAGTTGTTGAAAATTCTCGAAGAAGATTCGCAATTTTATTGAAATAAAATTCAACTTACACAACAACTGATAATTGCCATGAACGAAGGGGATTTTTGCCACCATTCAAAGGTTTGCTGGGTGGAGCACTTTACCATAAAGGTTCCGTTTTTCAGAGCACAGCCCTACACTTGAATGCAAGCATTCTCTGCTTTAGCAAGCTCCCACAGTTGATGTTCACAGTGTTTGCACTCTGCGTCGGTCATGCTGTCATCATTGCCAGCTTTCCCTATTCTAAGCGCCAAAAGGGAGACAGTAGCATTTTTTTAGGGTCACAGTTCTCGCTCTTTGTGCACCGTGTTTTTTCCCTCAGCGGGTTCTCCTGCAACTGTCAGTTTCCGTCCACCGGCGCTGCAGCCTTTACTGGAAGTAGCTCTGGTTTCATCCGGATCTTGAGCGCAAGAAGAACCGCCTTAAGGCTGGGGATGCTTCTGTTGATGGATTTACCCGCGTCGTCCAACCTCTGTCCACCAGAACTGCGACTTTTAACGGTTACAGCAGCAGTGTCATGTCATAAAATAACCTTGATTTAAAAAAAAACCACTAGATGGCCCAATCTGTACGTAAGTATGAGGATACAAAGGTTATATTAAGACGGAAATTCTTTATTAAACTCCGTCGTTTCCCTTAGATATCAAGCAAGCGATTTAACTCATTGATAAATGTGTACACAGTCAAATGCAAACACACGAGTATCATAATTATCCAAGGCATATGCATGCTCATACGAATATAAAATATTATGCATTCCATTGACGCAACACGCCTTGAAATAGAACATAAATCTAATTGAGATTCATTCAGTGTGAGACGGAACAACTAGTGTCAGTTGGACCTGTACACGCCGACAGCCTATAATGGTTGTTCCTACCACTGTTGCACCGAACAGAACGTTTTACATAATACTGCTGTTGTACACAGTGTATACATATGTTGGATGTGCGATTTTTGCATGTTGTATCTTTCTCTGTTTTTCCTTTATCATCGCCATCAGAATCGTTAGCATGGATAGTTCACAGGAGCAACTAAATTAAATGGGCCTCTGGGCATTTTTACTATTGTGTGTGATGCAATTCATACATACGAGGATCTTGTATGTGGTTCTGCTTTTAAAACTGAAATTGGCCTAGAGGTTTGCTAGCGATTGTGGTAGTGAAACAGAACCATTAATGCGAAACTACAACTTGTTTCACTAATGGTTTCCATTAGTCTGAAGAGGACATGCAAGGGGCAAAAACAAAACCATGACCAAAACAGCAACTGTAAGGATTCACGCGTCCTGGGATGATGAAGACAGCACAATTTGCCTTTCAACTACAAATTTGTCAACTTGGCAACTGTATACCAGCCCAAAAATGAGACCAACGACGACGACGTCCTGAAATACTCTTGTGTGCGTTCTGCATTGATTCATATAACTGCGGGATATGTGAAATATTTCATGGATGCTCCTACGAAGCATATAATAGGGATGTGTACCTTATACACATTCATCGCGACGCACCAAAACGGGCTTTTTTCATCTTAAATAAGCAAAAATATGAAATTATTATTTTTAAGAGACGATAAAAATATTTCTCGTATAATGGTCTTAATGACCATAGTAAATTTGGTCAGTGAACAAGAATTCTACCAAAAAGTTTATAAAAAGCTCTGTTGCATAGAGAATTTCTAGCTTTAATATCCTGAATATAAAAAAGTGTTTAAGTTTGTTGCGAACTTTTTTGATTCTTTATATAACAGTTCGTAGACCTTCGTGAGAGCTTTTTGCTGAAAAGGGATAGAAGCTTTTCATAAAGTTTTCGGATGAAAGCTTTTTTTTTTGGAAAAAGTATTTCACCTGTTTTAGTAAAACCGCAGCTTTTAAAAGCTCACGTTTACATAACTAGAAACTGGAAAGGAGCTAAAATAGCACTTGTTATTGTAGTGAAGTGACAAACCATAGAAAGTTGTAGCCTCCAAGTTACCGGGGTTAAAGATCTGATTATAGCCGAATTTTTCGAGTTTATTTAAAAAGTTTAGTTCCTTGTATGCAGGAACTTTTTATAACCATTCCACAATAAATGAACAAAAATATGAAAAACGGTCAGGGTATGCAGTATAAACTCAAGCTTTTGAAGTAGTACCACTTATTGAGCGATTTCATGCTTTCGCCAATTCTGTTTACTTTTGTCTCATAATTATAATTTAAATAATAAGATAAGTCTACTATTTTAATAATTTTAAACATAAAAACCATTTAAATGTGACATCATGTTCATTTAGCGACATTAGACAATACCAACAAATTTGGACTTATATCTCCTAATGAACTGCATTTTCAGTCAGGTAGCTACCGCTGTGGATGGCAATGCAGTGATAACTAAGACGGTGATCACATGAGTGGAAGGTGGCAGAAATGTAGGTAACCCAAACCCAAACCAAACCCAAATCTCTTTTCAACATATTGGAAAATCATACACTCTCTCTCTGCCATTAATGCCTTTTTCCGCTCATTTAATCACCGTCTAACCATGGCAATAGACCGGTGAGGGGTCTTGAGGGTGTTGTAATCTATTTCAAGCCTTGTCTTAAGCATGTCCGTAGCTTCGCACTTATCTTCTTAAAATCAAGATACACTTTCAAATTTAAATTTTTGAAAGCTTTTGATTTGTCAGTGCTTTAAACTTCTTTGTATCTCCGCCAATTTATACTATTTTCGGAACTTCATTCAGTCAACGTCCCGATTTTTACTTGACTTGACTTGACTCCACTTCACATCAATTTTGCCTATACCCAAAAAAAGGTTATCGTCCTTAAAGCCAATTTAATAAGGAATAAGATCTCTCTTATGATAATACGATTTCCATATTTCTGAAAACAGAACACCCTCCTCCTGATACATATACTTCACACCTACCAAATGAATGAAATCAATGCATGTATTTATATTCGGCACATACTGAGTCTCTGGTGTACCTTCAACTGAATGCCTCAAATAAATATTTTAAAGGCACTTGGTAAGAGTATCATTTTCTAAAACCATTCACTCATGGCGAACGCTTCTTTCGTAGCTGCTCTCAGATGACTTTATAAAACAGCTTTATGCCGAATGCGAATGGCGAAGTTTGAGAAGCTTTACTGTCAGTGCTGTAAAATGGAAGTTGGTGTTTGTCATGGGAGAGGACGTGCACAGGAGAGAGAGTGCACAGGAGAACGAGACACTTGTCCGTAATGCCATGAGAGGGAATTTGGATACACAACTAACCTCCTAGTGGTCAAATCTTCCAAAATGTAAAAATATGTTGTCCAAAGTTTGCTTTATTTTATTTCGATACGAGTTTAGAATTAAATCAATGCAATCACAGTCAAACTTGTTTATAACGAACTTCCTTATAGCGTAATTCTCTCTATACCGAATATGATTTTGATCCCCTTCTCCTTCAAAAATATCCCATATGAATTAGGTTCCTTATAACGAAATTCTCTATAGCGAAATTCTTTTTATAGGAACTAATTTTTTCGCCCAAAATAGAAAAAATGTGAAAACAAAGCTTGCTACGATTTTTTGTTCTTAATTTTTAAAGAGAAATCTCCTTTTGGCAAGAATTTTCTTAAAGTGAAGTGCAGTAGAAATTTTACGCATATCAACAGGTCAATCGTTTGAGTTTCCATTTCAAGTTCGTGAACCGTTTACACGAAAATGTCGAAGCGGAAGGCTATTTCACTTTCAGAGAAATTGTCAATTATTGAAGAAGTTAAAAGGCGAGTAAAGGAAAAAGATGTTGCCAACAAAATTTTACGTTTCATTTAGTATATTGTCTACAATTTTAAAGAATGAGGTAAACATTTTAAAGTTTTCCGAAGCAAGTACAAACAAAACCCAAAAAAATTAAATTTCTTTACAATCAGTTCTCTTTTGTACCAACTTTTTTTGAAAATATAAAGGAACACTGACGAAGTTAAGAAAAATAAAATTTCCATATAACGAATTTTTTGTAAAACTTCTTTATAACGAAGCAATTGTTTGTTCCCTTGAAGGTTCGTTATATAGGGAAATTTTACTATATGATAAATAATAAAATTGTTTTAAGTCTAAAACATGTGTCACTCATGGCCTCTCATCTATTTCATAATTTTTAGTTATTTTCTTAAATAAATATATAATAAATAAAAAAATTATTTCAGCCAACAAAAGAAATTTTATGTTTAAATTACAAATTAAAAAATGTCCTACTAAAAAAATCGAAACCCGCCATCTCTTTACTAAACAAAAACTGCTCCCTTTTTAATCGCACAAAAAATGACCCGTCTTGATAATTTGTTGTCTCTATCCATAAAGTGGGCACCGTGGCGTAGTGGGTAGGTGCGTCGAATCCTACGCTCGATGTTGTCGGTACGATTCCCGAAAAATCACCTAAACATTTGTTCGCGGCTCCACCCCTTGCGAGTCACTGACAATGCTCAAAGAGTATAACTGTCTAGAAAAAGCTTCTCAATTTCGCCGTTCGGAGTAGGCATTAACCTGTAGGTCCCCTCTACTAGTGAGAGAAAAATAGCACGCACAACACGAGTGGTTGCTGAGAAGCAAGGCTCAGGTCCACCTCGGACTTTAGCGACGTCATTATTATTATTATTAAGCATAAAAAAATGGCGTGCTAGTAAAAAAATGCATTTTATGAAAAGTCTATCGCCGTCATTAATGCCCTATTGCATCTGTGCTCATATATAAAATATTTCAGGATTGTTTCCATGACTGGAATTGCTATTGGAAAAAAAATATTGTATTTTTAAAAACACAATTAGTATTTCCGGATAAATATATGCTTCACGAACGAGAACCAGAAAAGATAATCCTTCTCAAAAATTATAAACCCACGCAAAATAAATTTGGTATTACCAAAAAAACCAATTAGAATTTCTATAATTGAACACTTTTAATGGCTTCCGCAAGAAATCATGTCATCTCTATTAAAAAATGTTAGGTATTGACCTTTTGCCGATATGAGTAAACTGCAATCACTGAACCATTTATTATTGCACAAAATTATTATTACTCCTCTCAAATAATTCAACTGATTAATTATTTATTTAACAAAGCTGAGCTGAAAGGCCTTCGGTTCATCGATTAGTTGCCTAAAATTGAAAAATTATTATATTAGGTGAATGTATGGTTCTCTTTGTTAATTAAATCATAAAGTATCAACGTAAATTAAGCTGCTTATCGGCAGATAAGTTGCGGAGAAGGTAGGTCCAGGTCCACTTCGCACTGTAGCTGAGCCATTATTATATTATATTATCGGAAGAATATTGCTCTTAAAAAAAAAACAAAAGTTCGTTCCTGCAAATTAAAATCTTTGGTAGCCGTCCATGGTTTTCTGATAAATATGAGTAGCTATCTTCTTTTCGCCCTCGGTTAATAAATTTTCGAACCTCATCACTCTCCCGGTTAATTGTCCTAAGGCAACATGACTTTAACTTTAACCAAAATTTAATTTAACTAAAAAGTGCATCTTACTGGAGTTCAGTTAACTTCAGCTGATTAATTCAGTTTGTCCAGGGTTTCGTCTTCACATCCCTAGTATATCAAAGAAACTTGGCAATATCAGAATCAAATTATGGAAGATTTACTTGGAATCGGGGTATTATTCCGATTGTATTACCATTAGAAAAAAATGTCTGTTTCTATTTTACTCGAGTTTATTTATAGCATGTACCTTGAAATAATCTTATTCTGGAAACGGGTCCCTTCCACGCTTAAGTTGCGTGACGCTTCTACTGATGACCCTGAAACAGACTCTTTACTCAAACTCTATAAACTTCCCTGTCCTTAGCTGTTAGAAAGCATGAGTAGATCAATGGACTCAAGGGCGAATATTTCTCAAATCTCGATGGACAATCAGACGTTTTTCTAAAAATGTATGCCTACCTCAGCCCTGACTCCAAAATATTCGCTTTACACAACAAAGATTCCAAGAAGAACTGTCTGTTCATGGATTGTAATATGTCACAGTATGGATTGTATTCATCTCGGACTATAGCTCCACGATTAAAAATGGTGCGGTAGATCAGAGTCTGTAGGGAAAGACACGACCTTAAAAATGTTCTTATAACAATAATAATAATGGCGGCGCTACAGCCCGAGGTGCACCTGGACCTAGCTTCTCAGCAACCACTCGTGTTGTGCGTGCTATTGTTCTCTCACGAGTGAAGGGGACCTACAGTTTAATGCCGACTCCAAACGACGAGATTGAGCAGCTATTTCTAGACAGTTATACTCTTTGAGCATTGTCAGAGACTCGAAAGAGGTGGAGCCGCGAACAATGTCTTTTGAAAAATTGTGTCTGATCTTGGATTTGAACCTAGACTGTGAAAGTCTAATGCGCATGGGTCGACGCACGAACCCACACGGCCACGGCGCCCGCTTAAAAATGTTCTTGCCGTCAGCTTATTCGTGCATAGAGATGCCGGTAGAACGAAAATCAGTGGACCAAGTTGACTGCCTTGTGGGACAACAGTGGTCGCGTTAATTGAGCCAGTGATTGAAGATCTGAACAGAATTCTATACTGGCGACCTTTTAAATGGCGGATTTTTAACTCGAGGACTGACCCTGATGCAGAATACTTTCAGTCTATATTCGAATGCCAGGACAAGCAACAATTTTTTAAAAATTACTGTAATCATGCATCCCCGTCTTTCAAAATCCGAAGAACTCTAGAAATAAATTTGTTATGGTTTGCTGAGGTGGATCTCCCTTTAAAGGATCCTTGCGGAAGGGAAAATATTGGCATGAGACGGAAGTATAAAGAATCGGTGCCGTGAACAAAGCCAATATGACGCCATAATGGCGTTAATTCGTTTTCAAATGCGAACTACCGCCATAACGCTCTTTAATTCACTTTCACCTATAGAATCATAGACAAAAAATTTCGGGAATGGAGAAGGAGTAGCCCGATAGTTCGAAATGTCGTTCCTATTGCCCATTTTTATGAATGAGGAAAATGAATGAGTCTTTCCTTGCTTAGAAGAAATGACTTGAGAGAGTGACAGTCGCAAAAGAGCAGTAAGGGGTGAACAAAGATCGTTTGCACATTTTTCTGGTTATATTGAAGGCGAACAATCGGGAAGGGGAGAGTAGTTGTCCACAAATTAATTGAGTTCATCAAGTATCATATCCGAAGCCGAGGAAATTGATTAACCTACTTGACCTTGGATTTATTGCAAAAATGAATGAATGAAATTTTCTTTGAATCGTTTTGTGAATCAGCGAAGCAAATCATGCGTGGGTACCTACTTTTGTGACAAACTGTATACAGGGCTTTCATAAAAACAATTTTTTTTAAAGTAAGATGCATCCCTCCAACCCACCCTTCCTACGTACATATATATCCCATTAATTAATCTCACACGATAGCAGTAGCAATAGACTTAGCTCCGTTGTTGGAATACCTCCAAATACCCAACGACAAGATCCTTGAACTCTTAAATGATAAGCAAGCAAGTCTTATCTCTCAACCCGTTCGAAGATAAACGTTTTCATTTTGAAAACGTAGGTTTATTTGCATCCTTAAGGCCAAATTAACGAGCTGTGCATACTTGTAGATGCGGGGATATCAGATTTTAATTGGATTACCTTTTGATTTCAGAAAGAAAGTTGTGAAAGATTGTGTATCCAAAACAATATGTACCACGTCAGTGTGCACCAAATACACACATACTCGTGAAATTCGTGAAATTCAGTTTTGCATCAGGGGCGCTCGAAATATGTATCCAAAAGCGTTTACCTAGCGTGTATACTTTGTTTCATAGAAAATTGATTCATGCCATTAAACTTGATTACAAAGGCATATTAAGTTGATACGTCCCAGTGGATCAAAAATCTATGTTATCGCACAATGTCATCAAATAATTTACGCAACGGCTTTCTGGCACGAAATGGATAATAATTCAATGCCTCCTTTCGTGCTCTAAGCCTCAAAATTGAATTATCTGAAGCATGCTATCCAAAGTTGGCTGCTGTTTTTTGCAATAAAGCACAACACTTGAAAACCATGGACAAAACTTAGTCAAAAGCACTCATACTTTCTTCACGAAGTATGCAGCCATCAGCTCAAATTGATTACGTCAAAATTATGCATCCACAACATATTTTTCCAATTTTAAGCATAAATTGCCAAAAAGTATATTTAAGTAGGAAATAATCCGAATTACCGTGGCAACGAACTTGAGGCTCAGATTCCATTTGGATACTCACTTGATTCTCTTAATGCTGCACACAGGGTGAAACTGCAAGAGCTTCGCAAAGTGCACAGAGTAAAACTCACCCCTAAAAAGTGTCTGAAGTTATAGGACTAAATGTTCCGTTCTATTTACAGGCAACCTGTTGACACAGATTCACCGCACCATGTACTCTGTGGAGTGAAGGAGAGTAGGAAGGAAAAACGAGCAATACACACAGCGAAATGGAGAGTTGGGGAGAAATTGCACAGTTTCCACTTTCCATTTTGGGGAGAGGATGCGCTACCCCAGTTGGAAAAAGCACAATCCCCTTACCGCCTTCACACCATTAACGAGTGTTTCTATACAAGTATTACTGGTCTTTTCCCCTTCAGTTATTTTATACACCATGTTGTTGCTGTTGTCGTTGTCAATGAAATTCGCTATACTGATGCATTCACCAATGGAAATATACACAAGTACGAGTGTATTTTTGCACAATGGAAACTATCTTCTACCCCAAGCAAACTAAAGCGTGTCCACAACCCGAAAATTCATCGCGAGGTTCTGGCTAGTTGCCAAACCGCGCCCAACAATCAACCCATTTTGGCATACAAAGTTATAGCAGATGGTATAGGATCCCTGCTCTGTGTAGATCTTAAAATGCATTGGTTCAGCCTTGGCACATGCTTTCTTTAGGCCTAGAAATTGTATTGGTTCTTTTTGCCATTTATTTATTCTTCACCGCAGCACCATCTCAGCTGGTAGCATCTCAGCAAGACCGCTCCTTTTTCTTTTTGCTGCCAATGCACTTTATGGGAGATGTAATGTGTTTCAGTTTACACGATGCTTTGCTATTAAGGCCATTTTCCTAAACACAATAGATGAAGTCAACCACTGTTTTCATAGCAGATTTTAGGGATAGTTCGTACATTTAATTACAGCATCAATGCTTTTAAAGGATTTAACTCGGTGTTCGTCGTTTATTTTAACAAAAATTTGCTTACAGCTTTCTATAAGTATTTTTTTTCGATTCAATTTATTCATTTATGGAAACATATAATTTCTAACAAGGTTTTCTAATACACATGAGCACCAACGTATTCCGTATTCCTAACTTCGGTCGTGCCAAGTGAAGTAATAGATTATCGAAAGAAGTGTCACTAAGTCGATGATTTAGTACTACCCGCTAGGGTTCCAACTTTGTGAACATCATAAAAGAGTATGTTTTGTGCACCTACATTGAGGTAGGAGAAATGTATCAACAAGATAAATGACTCGTATGCAGCTGAAATTAAAACACATGACAACTCCCTTGTATGGTTTGAATAGGTTTAATTCCATGTTACAGATATTTTACGATTTGTCGTAATAAACGAAACGAACATCTTCACTTTATGTCAGAATTAAAAAAACAAGCTTCTGCTGGTCTTTGAAGTAAAACTTCAAAGAAAAAAAAACATTTATTAAGTTTTATTTTATTTTTAGAAATTTTATTTACTATTTAAGAAAAACATTATTTTAACCATTTGTTCGAACAATGCGTTCCCAACAAAAAAAAGGAGAATTTTTGAACCAAACACTGTCTTGTGATCGAAAGTTGCAAAAGCTGATATACAGAGTGGGCCATCTAGTGTTTTTTTTTAAATCATAGGTTAATTTGACACTGACAGCTGTTTCCCACTCGAAATCTTGAAAGAAAGTCAGTATCATACCTCCGCGGAACGAAATAGGTGGCTTTACACTTGAACAACTGTTTATAAAACAGTGCGTTTTTTTTTAAAGAAGCTTTGGCCGAAATGTGGCACCCACCGCGACTGCTGTAAGCAAGTTTGTGCAAAAAGTTCGTGAGACTGGTGTGCTAGTGAACAACACTCATGGTCCCCGTCGTCGTACGGTGCGCACAGATGAGAATGTGGCTGCTGTGGCGAAAGTGTGAGACTCAATTCACGAACATCAACTCGCCATCGATTTTAACAGCTGAACATTTCACGCACTATCCTGAGGAGAATTCTGCACAAAGATCTTGGATTATACCCTTACAATGTTCAATCGACGAAGCAATAGAAGGAGCGCGACCGTCCGCTTCGTTATCGCTTCGCAGTTTGCGTCTTAGAACAGCTTGAATTGGACAACGATTTTGGGCGAAAAATCATCTTTTCTGACGCATTCCTGCGCATTTTCATCTCGACGGCTACGTTAACAATCAGAATTGCCATATCTGGGGATCGAAAAATCCGCACGTTATTGTCGAGAAGCAAATGCATCCACAGAGAGTGATAGCATTTTTTTTCGGAGGATTGAGATTGAGGCTCTACTGGAGCACTCAGACTCAAAACTGGTCCATTGTACTGCCAGGTAGCAACCTACTCTAGTGCTGTTAATTTGATCCCAACGGCAAATGGAGACGGGAACAGATTCGATTTCACTGGGATTCGAACGTGGGACCCCTCTAACTTGGGGCAGGCATTTAACCAAGTGCGCCATCTAATCGCTGAGTGTGACAGTTGGGGGCGGATCATTTGACCATTTTTCTTCGAAAATGAGGCTGCGAACAATGTTTCGGTCAACGGTGGTTGTTACAGAGCCATGTTAACCGACTTTTTTTTGCTGAAATTGAAGACATGGATTTGGACGACCTCTGGTTCATGTAGGATCGTGCGCCATGCCGCAATCGATCTTTTGCGCACCAAATTGTGTGCTGGTATTATGTAGCTCGTATTATTTTATAATATTTTATCTTAAACTATCAGCTTAAGTAAATAATTAAATAAATTAAATTCCTAAAACGTGTTATTATTATTCCTAACGTGTTATGCCGTCTTGACGATGTCAATTGGCCGCCTCGGAGCTGCGATTCTGCGACCCCTTTGGATGTTTTTTCTGTGGGGAACCGTGAAAGACCGATGTTATGGCAACAATCCGGGAACGATTCAAACACGTAATGCCAATATCATCCAAGCAATTCGTGAGCTACATCCGGATACCATTAACAAGTTCTTGGAAAATTGGGGTGACGGAAGGCGCTATTGCGAAGGCACCCACTTGAACGATGTTGTATTTCATAATTAATGGGAATTTTTGTTCTTACTAATAAATAAAGAAATATATAAAATAAATTTAATTTTGTTCATTTTATTGCATTTTTAAAAAGAAACTTATATTTGGCCCAACCTGTACAAATAATTCTGGATTTATTTAAATACAAATATATTATGCTTTTATTGAAAAACCGTGTATATGATCTACATGAGTATATATTTTTTTAACTTTCCTCAAGACATGTCAGTTGTAAAAAATAAATTTACATAAAGAGAAAAAAAAGTTTCTAACAAATTCTGTCCTAACTTATTTCAGGTGAGTGAGACTTCTAAGCCATTGGTAAGCAAAAATTAAAAAAAATATATATTTTACATATGTAAATGAATGCTTTGTAAGCTTAATGCTTATTTTGGGTTGTACCACATGAAACGTCCAATTTTCGCTCAGTCAGTAATAAGATGCTCTCGAGCGAAGATCCGTGTTAAAACGTTAAATTTTCTTTTCTGATAAAATAAAGTGGTTCGGGTGCTTGATGTGTGAGAATTTTAGGGGTCGTTACAAGTACCGCTATTATTTTCTAGGAATTATTTACCATGCTGTCTGCAGTTCAAATTCGAACACCCTTGTTACGAATTTAAAATAGGACATAATGCGTCTTTGACAATGGAAAACATTAATGATGAATTTGAGGATGTAGAAGTCAACGACCGCACTATACGACGTTGATTCGGAAAGTTCCATTGCGGAGATAATAACAATAATATTGGGGGCGCTAAAGTCCGAGGTGGACCTGAGCCTAGCTTCTCAGCAAACACTCATGTTGTGCGTGCCATTTTTCTCTCACGAGTAGAGGGGACCTACAGTTTAATGCCGACTCCGAACGGCGGGATTGAGAAGCTTTTTCTAGACAGTTATACTCTTTGAGCATTGTCAGTGCCTCAAAAGAGGTAGAGCCGTGAAAAAATGAACAACCCAATACAATTTTTATATCGACATTATGTTCAATTGGACTTAACATGCATGTCGTCTCCCTTATTGCAAGTTAAACACGGCAATGCAAGCGGTTTGAAAAATGTGTTGTACATACCGTGTTTTTTAATCAATAAACCAGTTGTTGCTCTTACTGGCCCGTCAGTCTACTATGCCAAGGTGTAAAATTCCAAACATGGTTAAAAAATAGTGTACTTTAAAGACAGCCACAGAGTTGTGTATAAAATGAATAGAGAAAGACGTGTCAACCAATTCAACACTCTCCGATGCAGTGTATTCCAAGCTTGCCACGTGGATTCATAAGAAATTAATATTTGATTAAAATTGTACCCAGATTATCCTACGTTCTTACAAAATCCAACAATGCCATGAATTATTTGATTCCGCTTGAAGCAAGGAATACTGTGAAGAAATTGCTAAAGCCTAATATTCGCCAGTGGCGTTTGCGTTGACTAATAAAAAATGAAAACAGTTGTCCGCTGAAATTATATTACACTCGTATATGTATGCCACTTAGGCATTTACTATCCTCCAAGCAATAATTTGAATTGCACCCCCACCCTACGGAATTTTCCGTTAGAATTCAAAACATAAATAAAAGCCAACAGATTCTCCTAAGAGCTGTCCGTATTTAAACACCAAACACCCGATGGGCAATCGTCTTCCGGAAGATGATCCAACGATGATAATATACCGCCAAACATGTTAAAGTATCACATGGCACACACAAAAAAAGAAGAAAATAACGACTTTGGGGGTCCAAGTATTTAGCTACTCTTCATGTCCCACCATCGCCAACGCATAGAGAGAAGTGCAGTAATAAAATAAACTTTTACAATATTTATTTGGGGATCTGTTTTAATAACGTCGGAAATCCGAGAGATGAAAATGCCTTCAGGAAATCATCCTCAGACAGATTACGTATACGCTAGAGACTATTGGTCATTTCTTCTCCAAACATACTTTGCATGCTTTGCCACATATACGAGTAGTGCGCTTAAATGAGTTTCTGGAGGATGAAGAACATATCCTTAAAGTCTCTTTCGAACTTTGAGTGCGAGTGCTTGGAAACATCAGCTCCTATCCTGCCCTTGTAATGTTCGTACTGCGAACCCGAATCGATCTCTTTTGCGGATAAACGAGTATTTAATGTAATGTACGTGTATAATCATCGTCTCTGTCTCCGTCTCCGTCTCCATCTCCGGCAGCACAGTCGCTACTCCATACGATTATGCATACTCTTCTCTATATTTTAAGGAGAGTCTCGGATGTTATTCTGCCCTCAGGCTAGTTTTCGTAATAATATGTGTGATATGATGTTGAAGATGGCGTCCCAAATACAATCCATGCTCTACCAGTGCTTGCTATCGAGTTTTTAGCTTTATTTTTTGGTTCGGTGTACGTTCTATCTGCTTCCCTTGCTCCGATGGTATCCTTAATCGGATGTATGAAACGAGACCGTGTTGCTTGCCTGCGGACCCCTAAGCTCCGGCGTGCGAAGGATGTGTGCAAAGTGCCCTTCGCCCACTCTGTATTTATTCAATGTCAATAGACTTATTTACACAAGCACAGAGTAATTAGGAAAAGAGGATTATTGATTCCTTGAACGTACGTTCCACAGTCTTTGTAGGCAGCATTGCACATATTGTTGAAACGTGAGAGTGTGTGCACACAAATGTGTGCACTGTACTTCGCCAAATTAAAATGATATTACGAGTTATTATTTTGAACAGGACGACTCAGTTCTTGGGACAAAACACCATCTAATACCATTGTAATGCCGCCGATAGTATTTCAGTAATTTCCGTTTGACTTTCTTTGTTCTTCCATAGCATTCATGGATACATCCGTGTTCGAGTTGCTGAATTTTTGTACGCTATGTGGGTTATGTTTGCATTTAAGTATGTCTCGAAATGGATGATGTAGGTACGTGGTTGGGTAAGAAGATTACATTAAATATACTGGAACATTCCCGGGACACAATGAACCCGAACTGTTGGTCTAAGTGAGTCGCGATACTAGTCGCAAGGGTACCCACTAACCCACCTACTTACCATAAGGGAACGTTTGCATTGACATGACGCACAGTTACCGTTTTTAAGTGGTAAATCTAATAAATTCACTATCCACTTGTGGTACGAGTCTTGTAACACATTTTTGAGAAGTCACTATTAAGCTGATCCCGAGCTAGTTCTGCCTTCTATCCCTTTACTAAACCTCCCGGTTAACGATTTCTGTAGAAGCTGTAGAGATGAAGAAGAATTAGAATCAGTGGAGCATCTCCTTTGCCATTCTCTGCTCTACAAGGTTCTTTCACGAGCTCAGCGATGTGTCGAAGATACAGATCCCTGACCTAAGGACATTTTTAACTAGAACGGGGTGGTTTTGGTAATTGCATACTGACCCTGCGTTAATTCTCGGAAAGCATGCAATCCTTGCAGGGCACAATGGACCTTCACGGCCCCTGAGTGTAACTGCTGGCAACAGCATAAAGCCCTCCTAACCTAACCTAACCTATCCCTTAGGGGTCTGGGCTACCCTCAGTTGTCCAGACCAAGTTGTCTTGCATTCCCGATCATCTTCTTCTTCTTCTTAGGGCGCTACACTCCGAGATGGACCTGGGCCTCACCCAATATGCCTCTCCAGCCGAAACGATCTCTGGCCAGCTGTCTCTAGTTTAGCACACCAAGCCAGCCGAGGTTCTCCTCGATTTGTGTGCGCCACCTTGTATGTGGACGTCCTCTGTTGCGTTGTCCCACAGACTCAGAGTCACAGACGATCACTTGATTTTTCTACTGGAGGAGGCTCCAGGAGGAGCGAATTCAAAAGTTTGTCTTAGCACGCTTCCAGTTGTTTCGAACCCTTCACAACTTGATGTTCAAGCCGAAGGTTTAGTCTTCTTCCACTTTTGGATCTAGTTGGCTCGGATTCAATGCATATCTTGGCCGAGGCATTTGTATAAGGTGGCTTGAAATTAATCAGTCTATCGGCAGATGTTATAATTTTTTGCAAATGGCGTCCTACCTCAATCATATTTGACATTTGTGATGTCAGACAGACATACAAGCAATGGAGCGCTATACTCCGCCTGAGCGTGGAATAAATGGCAAAGGAGATGCTCCTCTGATTCAATTTCTTCTTCATCCCTAGCAAGGCTGGAGTGATGAGGGTTTCCAACATCAATCAACAATTATTTTCCTATAACAACACCAGTGGGCGCCGTAGCCGTATGGGTTTGTGCGTCGACCCATACGCATTAGACTTCTACACTCTAGGTGCGAATCCAAACTCAGACAAACAGTTAAAAAAAAAAAATGTTCACGGCTCCACCTCTTTCGAGGCACTGACAATGCTCAAAGAGTTTAATTGTCTAGAAAAAGCTGCTCAATCTCGCCGGTCGGAGTCGGCATTAAACTGAAGGTCCCTACCGCTCGTGAAAGAACAATAGCACGCACAACACGAGCTGTTGCTGACAACACCAGTACCAATTAGAATTCAATAGTTTTGTGCCAATTATAGACTCAGAAATTTGGAAGCTTTCGATGATTGACATATTCTTCGACTCTACTACCAACCGAGACCTTGAGGTATCTGTCTATGCACTTACACGTATAAATACTCTTCCAAGTACAAATAATTTGCATTCCGATTTATTTTCATATTTTGTGTTTCAAATATTCGCACTTGAGAGAAAATACAGACTGACAAGCCGCCATTCCATTTTCTGCACAAATGTCCAGCACGTTTAAGCGCACTTCAGTTTATTTCACGGTAAATCGAACAATTCTATTTTGATTTTTCCAATGCAATGATCCTTATGCAGATTCAATGCAAGCAAATAGAAATATTTCTTTTCAATTCGTTCAAAATTATTTTAAGTTAAGTGGTGCACGCTAATCCGGAACGAATTTTTCTTCGTATCTACTTACTCTTGCCTTTTGAAATGGAATAAAAAGCGATTCGACCGTCTCAGGATAATATGCATCGAGGAAAATATTCCTTTGATGTTAACCAACCTCCATTATCCGCACATTTAAATATTTCATTCGACTTTGTATTTCACAGATGATTACATTCATAAGATGCCAGAAAATAAGAGAATAACAAGATTTTATTCGATTTTCAATTCAAACGTAGCATAGAACTTATTGTTTCGAGACAAATGAAACGAAACCACTTTTGTATGAAAGGGAATAGCTTATGTCAAGACTGCAATCAGAGAAAGGAACGTATATGTCTCAGTATTTATCTGGACCGTATGTTTAATGCCACCTACGTGATATTATAGTACGTTAGCTTAAAGGCACATCAAAGTTTTTAGGCTGACTTACAGCAATACAGTGTACTCATACCTCTACCGGTGTACAAACGAATTCAATGCTCGTCTGATTATAAATATATTATCTAATCTTTCCTCACTTAGATTCTTGACCTTTTGTGATGCCCTAAGGGAGAATAGAAGACCTAATTTCTCACATAGCGCATCACTGTGCTATAGCCATCCATTCAGTTGTCTACACAAACAAGTTTACCTTAGGATATAAGGTAAACAAGAAATAAAGAACAAAAAATGCAAAAAAAAAACCTGAAAATATCAACCAAGACTCGATCCGTCAAGTTATAAGACTCATCGCAGAAATGACTTCCAAGTGTCCTTAGTCTTAGACCACACAAGTTGGGACAGCAAGGTAGAGTGGGGAATCCTGACGTTCTTCCTCATCCCTGCAGTCCATACATATGTTGGTCGCTGGTGAATATCATCTTAAAGTCTTGGTTCTTCAGACGCTTTTAGCCTCTAAGTATTCTAACTACCATTGTGAGCAACCCAGGGAGCGCTGTGGGGGCGCCGTGGCGTAGTGGGTAGGTGCGTCGACTCGAGGTCGTCGATTCGAATCTCGAAAAAAACTTTAAACATTTATTCACGGCTCCACCTCTTTCGAGTCACTGACTATGCTCAAAGATTATAACTGTCTAGAAAAAGCTTCTCAATCTCGCCGTTTAGAGTCGGCATTAAATCTGCCTCCAGCTAATTCTGCTAGTTTTGCTTTGTGTCGAGCATCACTATGGACCAATATGATCCATGTGCGGCTCGTCCAACACCCACTAACCTAACATCATCTAAGCTAACGTATGTATGTAAGATTCGATAAATTGAAGTATTAAATTGATGTTTATTAAAATTCACCATCAGCTGTTATTTTTATGGAGCTATGGTGCTAGCCTCTACGAGTCGCAGTTTCGTTTAATTCCTTGCCTGAGTTTCCGATTCTGCACATCTCTGTGAGATAATTAAACTACCACCCAGTCATCTTGGGTGAAAGAAAGTAAGTAAATAGTAAGGGCTTGCGGGTTTCCATTGAGTTTGTTGTCACAGTAACTGGCTATACATTTAACCCCACTCTGGTGATTTCGAATTTCTCAGAACTGGGAAACTCCCAGCCATTAATTGCAAGTTCAAAATGTATCCTCTGGTCACTTAATAAACCACAGCAAAGGAATTGACACTACAAAGAGCAATCAATGAATTTATGTGTGGTCGCACATTCGTATTCCTTGTGGTTTAATATCACTTTGTGACTCCAATTTGTGCATTTATCAAATTTCTTGGTTGCTGGCTATGCAAAATTGTTGATTAAAGTAAAATCGAAGTCAAATCGTGTAACATTCTTCAGATGTGTATATACTCGTACGTCACCATCATTAGGTCTTTTTTTAAATACGCCAGTCGAGTTCCTTTTTGAGTTACTCATTGCATGGGAATAAGGTCTGTGCGGCATAGGTTCTTAAGAACATCGATTTACAGTCAAAAGCGGTTATAAAGACCTTCAAGGGACTGACGAATTTGGTCGTTGTAAGCGATATGTCGTTGTAAACGATTTACAATGCTGTTGGATTACCTATAATGGAGCTCAGGCAAAGCGACTGGATGGCGCAGTTGGTTAAGTGTTAGAGGGGTCCCAGGTTCGAATCCCAGTGAAATCGAATCTGGTCTAGTCACCATTTGCCGTTGGGATCAAATTAACGACACTGGAGTAGGTTGCTACCTGGCAGTACAATGGACCAGTCAAATATGCACGAGCCTCCAAATCATTTTACCTTAATAACGCTAATTCTTAGGTTTATTCCGTGTTGCGGTTTTTCACTATGTGCGGTATATGTGAGGCTTAGCCACCAACCCCAACCTAACCCAGCTCTGCACCGTAAAGTAGGACTGCGGGATCAATGTCTTATACAAAGTAAGCTTGGCACTTCGAGAGAGGCGTCCACTACATAATTGTCAACTCAAAGAAAGTTCAGTTGGCAAGAACAATACTTCTCTGGTTTATTAAATTTTGTGGAATTTTTTACAATATTTTTGCAAACTTACAAGTGTTGCATCTTTACTCAGAAGCTATGTATGCCCACCATTTTTGTGTATATTTTCACCACAAACATACACCGTTTGCTGCTAAAATTAAATTTCCATATCAAAAACATTGTACACTAAACATAACAGCCTTTGCGTTTGAAACGCACTGACGTTGATTTATTAATTGCAAGTCTGTCTTCTCTGTGAACAAAAAAGAAAAAGGGAAGGAAAACTCGAAAAAATAAGCTTGCGCTTTTTGTGCTTACTCATTTCATTTTGTATTAAAATAGATCTAAATCATTGATTACGTGGTACGCCCTGCGAGAGAAAAAAAATAATCAAATAAGAGAGAGCCACCTCTTCACCTTACGTCAATGACAAGCAGCGACGTGTTTCCTTTCTGCGAATTTATATTATACCGAGTTCACCTTCAATTTGATCTGATAAAGTAATTTGTCTTAGTGACGGTAGCAAACATTTTATTGAGAGCTCGCGCACACAGCCGTACCTACATACTCGTAGAACGAAAAATAAAATTGTCACCGAAAGGACTACAATGGTGAAGGAACAGGAGGAAAAAAAGCGAAAGACATGTATTAAACTTTTATTCAGTGCATGCAGGAGAGAAATGGGTACATGCATATACATCAGTACATACATTCATAAAGGTACATAGAATATTTCTATTACTTGTGTACATATGTACACTCTGCGGGGGATGGGGGATTGGGCGAGATCAGGAAAGTGTTTTTTGCCGTTCTGATGGTTTGCTGCTGGTATTTGCGTTGTGCATTTCATGTTTCAACATTTTCCTTTTTTCTGCCGTCTGGTGAAACATTTTTGTCGCGCTGTGGGGTTTTGCGCTAAAAACCTTTCTGGGTTTATGACCTCAAACAGCAAAATATCGACATAAAACTAAAGTGCACTGCACATTTGCTGGCTTTATGTCATTCGATTGAAATGTGGTGATAGCTTTAGTTTTATGATTCGGGAAGTAGCTGCCGTAGACGGACCAACAGAAGCTAATGACGCTAGAAAATAGAGAATGATATATCAAAACGTTGATGAAATACAATACAATAACAGGAGTAGAAGTGCTTGTAGAACACTTCTACTCTTGTTACGTGTGACGAATGCCCAATAGTCCGGAGTAGATGGTGGACTGAACCAGCAAGGCCACTGTCCAACTCAGGCGATGCTTGTTCCACTCGAAATTTTGTGTACGTTTTATGTCAAGCATAATGCATCTCCTTTGCAGTTTTAGCGCTCTCTCCTCTCACAGGAAGAAACACCTTGGAGCCTACTTCTTCAACGACTTGTGCGAATTGCACAACGTGGGCATTCGTCAACTAAAGAGCTTCGTAGAAAGCACCAAATGGTTTTTTTTGGATAGGTGGCGTCAGATCCGCGTGCTATCAAAATGGGCCTAAATTGGCCTAAGGCTGCCTGCAGACCACTTCAACCTAACCAACATATGTCAAGCAGTTCAGCATAGGTCTGTGAAGGAAACCGCCATGAAATCGCAATGGGTCCACTAGGACCTAAGTGAGATATGGCTCTTGCCCGTGCGGTGTACTCATTTACTTAACTGTCGCATAATTAAGGCTTTAAGTCAGATTCTAGAACTTTAAAGTTTCGAAGGTTACCTAGACTCCTTTAGGCACTGCATTCCTGGCATTCAAAGAAGCTGCTAAAATAATATCAATGTCGACTGTACCACCAGCTGACATTACCATTCGAATGCATACCGAAAATGTTTGGGCTGGCGGCGTCATCGGTCCATATTTCTTTGAGAACGATGTTGGCCAGGCCATCACCGTCAATGGCGTGGCTATAGGCCGATGTTTACCAACTTTTTTTGGCCTGAATTGGATGATGTGGACACCAACGACATGGGGTTTCAACATGACGTTACGTGCCACACAGCTCACGCCACACGAGCGATTCGAGGACATGGTCGTCTCGCGTGCAGGTGAGGCCAACGAGATCGTTCGATTTGACCCCTTAAAATTTTTTTTTCCTGAAGTCGCAGGTCTGTGCGGATAAGCTGCAAGCCACAGCAGCCCTCAGAGTCAACATAATCCATGGCATCGGTCAAATTCAGCCTCATTTATGCGCCAGAGTCTTGGATATTTCGGATGCGCGCCGCACAGAGAAGCCGCGAAGGACATTTGAACGACTTTGCATTCCATGCATAATGGCATCGATAGGCCTTTCAAACGAATAAAAAGTTTCGGTGACACCTTAAACACACTTTACTTTATTAAAATTTAAAGAAAGGAAGCGCTTAATGAAATACCCTTTATTTATACTTTTCGCATAGAGTTGCTTAAAGGATGGTCAGAAAATTGTGTTTGCGAGAAGTTTCCGAGAGCCTTGCAAGAGTCTCGCATTTGTAGCATAGAATCACATCGAATTCCGCTTCACTGTGCGCTCGTTCATAAGAATTTACGTGAATCGTTTTATCGCACGCTTCCCCCTTTCTCACATCACCTTGCGGGTATCCGCGGGGGGAAGAAACTTAAGTCCCGAAAACATTAAGAATTTATAACATAATTTCAGCGGCATGCTCATACTTACTTCATACGAGTGTAATTGTTTCTGCTTGAGTAATTTGATGAGTTTCACTTAATTTTGTATTGCATTAACATGTATGACCGTTTCAGATAACAGCCCAACAAAGTTGGGCGCAAATGAAATACGAAAAAGAAATAATCAGAGCCATTGTGCTCATTTAACGGGTCCACCAGATACTCTCCCCATAAACGATTCTCCTTTGTTTTGAAATACAAATATCACCCAGGTGCGTGGGCAATTACAGCATTAAGACTTTTACTTACGTCAAATTGCAACTTTTAGCGAAAATCCTGCCTTTCTTGCGCGGTCTGTCCTCTTTACATATCCACTCTGTGCTTCAGCGTTTCAATAAAAGTCACAAACAAAACGACAAGAAGTGTCCAATTTAGCTGAGTATAGGGAGAGCAAGAGGGATAATTATAGTCAATTATTTATTTAACGATCGCTGTCTGCCTGCGAAGATAGTAAAATGAATTGTTATTGGGTGGTAAAGGTATATTTTACCATTTCAAAACCAGTACATCCCGCTTTGGGTATGTGTGCGTGCATTAAAAGAAGGAATTTTATTGACTATTCGGCAAATAGACTGCGCCAAATAGGAAGATGCAGGGGGATGATAAACAAAACCACGAGCAGGAGTAATTAAGAGAACAGAAATAAAGAAACAAATCGAATGGGGATGTGGAGAGTGGAGAGTGACTTCCCGTTTCGTTCTCTAACGAGTGTCATAAATTATTTTAAATTTTCAACATCCTTCGAGTTGTAATTTCTTCTGTTTTTGCCGTAAGCATTCTGAAATTGTTATAATTCCGTGTAAAGTGTAAATTCGTGTTATTGTGTCAATCGTTCTAAGGGTTGAAATTATTGTGAATGCTTGCTTTTCACGGGGACAAGGGTGTAAATATGAAATTAATAAACCAGCCATTGACTCTACGAAATTGGAGGTACTTTTTGGTTTTGGTCGTTGATGAAGTACCACTCATATCCTTACAGATTGTGATGAGATGGGTGCACGCATTCATATTTTACGTACACTTAAGTATGTAGGTTCATGTTGTGGTTCGGCAGCAGGCTCCAATCAAAGCCTCTATGGGCAATGACAGGTGGGAACTAACTCCACTTTTTGCGAGGTGGACTTAGTTCCTTGCAATTTCGATCGTTTTTAAGACCTCGACTGGATTTTTACAACACGACTGGATGGCGCAGATGGTTAAGTGCCTGCCCCAAGTTAAGGGGATCCCAGGTTCGAATCCCAGTGAAATCGATTCTGGTCCAGTCACCATTTGCCGTTGGGAGCAAATTAACGAGAGTAGATTGCTAACAGGAGTAGATTGCTACCTGGCAGTACCAGTTTTGAGTCTGTGTGCTCCAGTAGCGTTTCAAAAATCATTCGAAAAAAAAAAATATGCGCGGTGATATGTGGGAACTAACCCCACTTTTTACGAGGTGGAATTAGTTCCACAGCAGTTTCGAGGCGATTTTAAAGGCCTCGACCCTCAAATCTCACAAGCCAGAGTTTCTAAACCAGACGTCTCCCAGACAAACGGGCTTGCTTTCTGGTGTGCTTTTGTCCTGAATTTTCGATTGAGGTCATGTCAAAATCATGGGCTTCGATGCGATTTTAAAGACCTCGACCCTCAACTTTCACAAGCCACAGTTTCCAAACCAGACGTCTCGCAGATTTAAGGGCTTGCTTTCTGGTGCTCTAATGAATTCTAAAGGCTCTGAGACATATGTAATTGAGGTTCAATGCCGACTTATCTCATCCCTTAACTCTTGAATTGGTCTTGGCTTATTGACGTACACTTTTTCTTTCGAATATCCCCAAAGAAAGAAGTCCAACTGTGTCAAATCACATGAATGTGGCGGCCAATTAACATCGCCACGACGTAAGATAACACGGCTATTAATTTACTCGCGCAAAAGAGCCATTTTTTCGTTGGCTGTGTGGCAAGTGGCGCCAACCTGTGTGAAGCACATGCCGTCCAGGTCCATATCCTCAATTTCTGGCCACAAGAAGTCAGTTAGAAGTCAGTTTTCACATTTCCTACTGACCTGGTTTGCTGAAATTTGCGCACAATTCCACCGATTGTGGACACATTTGGCCGATTATGCTGACGAACAAAAATCACGAAGTGCACGAAATGATTTGAACGCCCCTTTTACTAAAAGGCTTCAACGATCTTAACGTGCTGCTCAATTGTGTACCTCTGCCTGGTTGAATTTGTCAAACACTGAAACAAAGAAATGTCAAATTAAATTGGGCAAAAAAACTTGACGTTAAGGTGTGATTCAAAATTAACTTCGTGCATCATGGTTGGACCACCCTTTAGTTACTGGTTTAGGTCTATTTACTGTCAATATAGCTTTTTAAAGAAACCTCATCAGAGTAATGAAATAGTTAGTATTTGTATGAATTTAAGCAGTGCATATACAGTTACTCACTTAATTATTGGGCCAAACACTATTTTTTTGATAAAAACATTATAACTTCGTACTGGAAACAGAGAGACATTAGGGGATGAACTCATTTCATTGACTGTGACTTTGAGCACACATTAATGGCGCTTCATGTAGATTGACAAATTCATCGTTTTAGCGTGCCAAAAACTTCGCAGTGCAAAAAATCAACCTCACAAAATTATTGGGTCAGATAATTATTCATTCATTGAGAGGCAAACGAGTAAACAGCCGCGAGTGGATTTGAAAGCAGAAAACCGAGAATTTGTACTGATCTTTCTTAATTTCTATACGGAATTAAGGTTTCATCTTGTTCCTTTGCATATTTCTTGCAGTATGGGTCGAAAGAGCAAAAATATTTTTTTTGACATTAGACAATTGGTAATTTACCATAATGCTGTCGGAAAAATTCAGCGAGAAATCGCAAAATTGCTTACTATTCCGAAAAGCACTGTAGGCAATATTATTTCACGATTTATAAATGAGGATCGGATAGAATCCAAGCCTAGGCCATCCAAGAATTTTAAATGAAGACGACGGAAGATGGTTCATTTGAAATTTAAGGAAAAATACGCACATTTGTGCTTTGGCTACGGATGTGATTAATTATTGTAAAAAGAAAGTAAATCCAGAAACTGTTCATCGGGTTTTTAGAGAGAATGGCCAAATTTTTTTGAGACGTAACAACAAATTATAATATTAATAAACATCAAGTGGGTCATACATAATTCTACAATATTTATTAACATTTATATGTGCAATTAAAATGAAAAGAAGACTGAAATTGAACAGTGGAGTTAGTATGCGGGAACGTGTAAAGGGAATCCTGCAACCCTCCTGAGTGGCCACAGATGAGATTTGGGGTTGGTGGTTCCTTAAGTTTCCTCATTTTCACATTTATTTCCAGTCTTGCACCTACCCCAAATCCTATGTGTGGCAAAGCAGGGGGTTGCAGGGGGGCAGCATGCCCCCCCCAACCTTCCCTGTTCACCAGTTCTCTATTTAAATGTCTCAGAATGTTTAAGGGAAGGTATATTTTAATAAGGTAGCAAAATCAGGTATGGTATACAGCGGAAAGCGACATAAAGCCAATTTATCAATGTGATGTAAGACCAAAATGTTGGCTTTG